>CM017566.1:21972088-22081360 GCA_007844125.1 Sinonovacula constricta | reverse complement strand
ACTGTATACGAGGTGTTTGTAGTCATCTGATGATATATTCCTGGTTATTGTACCATAGACCTCTCAAAAATGGTGATATAAGGGAGCAACTGGTAACGGAGGTGTTTTGTAGTCAGTCTGATAGAGATATTCTGGTTATTGTACCATAGCCTCTCAAAATGGTGATATAAGGGAGCAACTGGTAACGGAGGTGTTTGTGTAGTCAGTCTGATAGAGATATTCATGGTTTATTGTACGTGTCCTCACAAAATGGTGATAAGGGAGCAACTGGTATACGGAGGTGTTTTTGTAGTCATTGATCATTATATTCTGGTTTATTGTACCATAGTCCTCTCAAAAATGGTGATATAAGGGGCAACTGGTATACGAGGTGTTTGTAGTCATCTGATAGAGATATTCATGGTTTATTGTACCATAGTCCTCTCAAAAATGGTGATATAAGGGAGCAACTGGTATACGGAGGTGTTTGTGTAGTCAGTCTGATAGAGATTTCATGTTTATTGTACTAGTCCTCACAAAATGGTGATATAAGGGAGCAACTGGTATCGGTGGTGTTTGTGTAGTCAGTCTGATAGAGATATTCATGGTTTATTGTACCATAGTCTTCTCAAAAATGGTGATATAAGGGAGCAACTGGTATATGGAGGTGTTTTTAGTCAGTTTGATAGAGATATTTGGTTTATTGTACCATAGTCCTCTCAAAAATGGTGATATAGGGAGCAACTGGTATACGTAGGTGTTTGTGTAGTCAGTCTGATAGAGATATTCCGGTTTATTGTACCATAGTCCTCTCAAAAATGGTGATATAAGGGAGCAACTGGTACGGAGGTGTTTGTGTAGTCAGTTTGATAGAGATATTCATGGTTTATCGTACAATAGTCCTTTCAAAATGGTGATATAGGGAGCAACTGGTATACGTAGGTGTTTGTGTAGTCAGTCTGATAGAGATATTCATGGTTTATTGTACCATAGTCTTCTAAAAAATGGTGATATAAGGGAGCAACTGGTAAACGGAGGTTTTTGTGTAGTCAGTCGGATAGAGATATTTATGGTTTATTGTACCAAAGTCCTCTCAAAAATTGGTGATATAGGGAGCAACTGGTATACGGAGGTGTTTGTGTAGTCAGTTTGATAGAGATATTCCTGGTTTTTTGTACCATAGTCCTCTCAGAAATGGTAATATAAGGAGCAAATGGTATACGGATGGTGTTTGTGTAGTCAGTTTGATAGAGATATTCCTGGTTTATTGTACCATAGTCCTCTCAAAAATGGTGATATAAGGGAGCAACTGGTATACGGAGGTGTTTGTGAAGTCAGTTTGATAGAGATATTCATGGTTTATCGTACAATAGTCCTTTCAAAAATGGTGATATAAGGGAGCAACTGGTATACGGAGGTGTTTGGTGTAGCCAGTCTGATAGAGAATTCATGGTTTACTTGTACCATAGTCTTCTAAAAAAATGGTGATCTAAGGGAGCAACTGGTAAACGGAGGTTTTTGTGTAGTCAGTCGGATAGAGATATTTATGGTTTATTGTACAAAGTCCTCTCAAAAATTGGTGATATAGGGAGCAACTGGTATATCGGAGGTGTTTGTGTAGTCAGTCTTGATAGAGATATTCCTGGTTTTTGGTACCATAGTCCTCTCAGAAATGGTAATATAAGGGAGCAACTGGTATACGGAGGTGTTTGTGTAGTCAGTTTGATAGAGATATTCCTGGTTTATTGTACCATAGTCCTCTCAAAAATGGTGATATAAGGGAGCAACTGGTATACGGAGGTGTTTTTGTAGTCAGTCTGATAGAGACATTCCTGGTTTATTGTACTGTAGTCATCACAAATATGGTGATATAAGGGAGCAACTGGTATACGGAGGTATTTTTGTAGTCATTCCGATCAAGATATCCCTGGTTTATTGTACCATAGTCCTCTCAAAAAATGGTAATATAAGGGAACAACTGATGTACGGAGGTGTTTTTCTAGTCAGTCTGATAGAGATATTCCTGGTTTATTGTACAGTTATGGGAAAGAAACAAATTTCTTTTTTAACTTTGGCAGCCAACAGATCATAACTATTTACAATATTTTTGTACAGTATCTCCCAAGACATCAGTAAAGTTTCACCAGTAAAGTTTCATCAAAATATGCCCAATGTTTAGGACAGAGAAGTCTTTCATCAAAGGTTTTTCTACTTTTAAGTCTGGTTGCCATCTCATTCAGTAGACTGGAAAAATAATTAAAAAGTATTTTTAAGCAGCAGAAGGATGATGACAATGGACAGTAACCAACCACAACAAATCACAATGCACTATGGATAACAGAGAGCTCAAATATGTTAATTTAATAACAACATGAAAATAAAATGAACAGTATGAAATCTATGTTGGCATTACTAGCAGCCAAAATAGCCAATGGCTACTGCATTTCTAGAAATTATTTGAAAATGTGGCATATATTTCTATTTTATGTTGAAATTATTTGAAAATGAGGTAGATTTTCACAAATTTAAAACTTTTGGCTACTAATCCTCAAATTCTAGAGCCAGCCTTGGAAATAAATTAAAATTTAATTAATCTTAAAGCAAAAGTTATACCTTTAAAAATTATGGCACCACCACCAATGAACAGCCCTTGTATAACATCTCTTCCATTTATATTACTCTTTGTTTTTGTTCCTTTTATTCTTCTTTTTCAACTTTTGCTACATTTTCTGCTTCATCACCTTTTATAACTGGACAAGGGCTGTTCATTGGTGTTGGTTTTGGTGCTATAATGGGTAGTAATAGATGAATATTATTTAAACCATGATAACCCAATTTAACTATATTTATTACGTGACAATTCAAAATTGATGTAAATAAATGTATGCCATAATTTTTAAAGGTATAACTTTTGCTTTGTGAAATTTGTGAAAATCTACCTCATTTTCATTGTAATATACAGTTAGTATTCTTTGGTCAGGTATCAGCATAAAAACACCAGAAGCTTGAGTGGTGTTCGGACATATGCCACAAATGTGCCTGAGTTCCTGAAGGATCGACCACTATTGTTCCGTAACCATTGTACAAAGAAGATATCTTCTGCAGATGACATCCCATTTAATAATAAAACTGAACTTACAAAAGGAACCTTCAAAGTCACTAGCGAGGACCAGTCTAAAACTAACAATGTAGACCCTTCTGGTTCATTGCCATCATGTTCGTGTCTAGACTGGAAAAGGAACCACTTTCCTTGCAAACATATACTTTGTATTTTGATAAAAGTTCTAAGTCATGGCTGGGACACTTTGGAGACAGAATACAGGCATTCTCCATATGTCAATATAGATCATTTTAACAATCAGCCGTCATATAACACTCAACAATTGTCTGAAACTACAAATTATGTTCATGTGAGACAAAATTCAAATTGTACTAGAAGCACTGTGACTGTCCCTGTGGCTATGGGTTCAAGGTGCAAAATGCTTGCATCTTCCATTCATGGAATGCTGCACCTTGTAGGCAACAGCAGTGACTATGAAACTTTGTTTCCGGATCTGCTGTCTCTTCATGCCAAAATAAGAGCCATGGTGCCTAAGGAGGCAGGCTTTTTGAGGCGTCCATCAAAAAGAGGTAGAAAAATGTTCATATGCAACATGGATTGCTGAAGACCAGAAGAAAATACAGGAAGTGACAGTCTAAACTGAATGCATTAAAAATGCTAGGTCTTGTTTGAACTGTGTGTCTTTTGTTATTTTAAATAGTCTTGGATAGGTTATGGGAAATAAATAGGGAAGTGACAAAATAACTGATTAATGGATAATTTGGCGGTTAACCAATTACGCATTTTAGTAACCGGTCACATATTTTGCCCATAACTCTGGGTGCATGGCAGCCAAAAGATTTATTTAAAAAAAATCTCAAAAACCACATGGCATAGAGCTTGGATATTCAAATGCAAAATTTTAGTCACATTTTTATGCCACTACTTTTAAGGGGTTGTGTGAAATTTGCCCTTGGCCCTCCATCATTCCAAAACGTGGAACACATTTTTAGTTATATAATTTTCTTCTTTCGCTTCAGATAAGATCATCTCTGCAGCTGACATTTCCTCAACAGAACGACCAACTGAATCTGCACAAGGTTAAAAATTATATGCACCTGTGAAAAAATTAAATACTTGTATATACTATCATATTTAGTATCTTGAAGCGCACATGGATTTTTATTCGGATCATAATAGTTCTGCTTTTGAAAAACGTTCACATAAATCAAAATATGTCTGATGAAGCAGATACTACGACTGCCCACACTGCGACGACTGTTGAAGCAGATGTAACACCTACCAACACTGCGCTGTCTGATGAAGCAGATGCAACACCTGCCCACACTGCGCTGTCTGATGAAGCAGATGCAATACTTGCCCACACTAATGTTGAAACAGGTTTGTAAATTGTACATTGCCAGATCTTAAACTTTGAAAAATTATCCCAGGTTGTTGAGGTTTGACCAATTTCCTGAAGAGCCAGTTTTCCAGCAAATGTCATTTTTAATGATTGTATATATTTTTAAATTTTGCAAAAAGTAATGCTAGAGTTAAATCCTCAGAAATATCATCTCTGGTCATACAATGAACATGCCATGATAAAAGTAGACAAACTGCTACTCGTACACATCTTATTTAATAACTATTTGATAATAATAGGCCAGTGTATTACATTTTCTAGTGCTGCAAGAAATACTGAGTAGTCATCTAACTGACCACTTCTACAGATTGGACCACACACAGTAACAGACAGCAGTATCCATTTCATGAATAGCACTTTGTCAGATAAGGTATATGTATTACTTAATTATTTAGTAATAACTAGTTCCCAACCAGTCAATGACTGGAAAATTTCAGGATTGCTCATCTTCTCTCTTTATAGGTAAAATAAAATAGGTATTTCATTTAAATAGGTATTTCATTTTCATTCTTTTTCTCGAAAAGGACATGTAAAAAAAGGTAATGTAATTTTGTGGGAAGCTTCATTACCTAACACTATATCTGTGGCTACAAAATTTGTAGGGGTATATTTGAGTCATTTTACAGTTGGTTGGTTAGTCAGTTAGTTCCATATTTAACGTTTGTTTGGGAAACTTCTGCATTTCTTGAGTGATTGTTTTGAAACTTGGAATATGGATTTGTGTGCCCTTGGACCTTGCCAAAGTTTAAAAAAAACATATAAGTATTTGAAATAGTTTTTGGAGCATAATGCATCAAATCATTCAGTGACATAATTATGTTTGCTCTAGGGGTATTAACCGTTTTTTGTGATAATTCTTTTTTCAGGTAAACCCTGTCTTGCTGAAATGTTGCTGTGTCAGTTAAACAATAGTTTCCATGCTTGCTTTTAGTCAAATTAATAGCTTTTTAATACATTTTAAACATTGTTTTTTTTTAGGTAATCGATTCCTGCCTTTTTGCTATGTTGAGTGAAAAGAATTCAATGACTTAATGGACTCGTCCATTATGACTGCCATATTTGATGTAATGGGAGTACAAGATTCAACAGCCTACCTTCCTTTGTTTTTTTTTAAATGCTCTAAACTTGTAAGAACAGAAATTCTTTCGTAATATGTCATGCAAATATTATCAGAATTATGCTTCTGGGGTTATAACTGGCACCATCAAAGAGGTCAGCTGATAGTTGTAAAACAAAGCTTTCTGGAAATAATAAAATAAATTTTTACCATTTGCAACAGAGTTGCATTTTAAATATGGAAGTAAAGTTTCTGTTAAGGCAGAAAAAAATCAGTTTTCTTGCACTGAAAATGTCGCTTTTAGCCTGAACGTTTGACCTACATTATATTCATGATGTAAGACTATCTTGGCCCTCTTGTGTCAGTTACAGTTGCAGGCTTACGATGCAATATTAGGTGCTGTAAATGAAGCCGGTAACCACTGGGTTTTAATGGTAAGATGTTAAAACTTCTAAAATTAACCGTGTATTTTAATTTTATGGCACATACTGTACATGTAGATCATTGACTTAGAACTGAGCAGGTAATGCTTTATACAATGTTATGTACATGTATTTATTGACATTTTTTAAACTGTTCCATAGCAGTGCTTTTATACCCTCAAAAAGGATCAATTCTAAAATGTGTCCATCTGTTCCTAAATCCTCCCTGCCATTCCTCGGCAGATTTTTAAGTCAAAGTACGTAACTACTAACCAGCATGACATGATGTTTAGTGTGTTAGATCTGTTGCATATAAAACTCTTATGCAGAACATCATTCCTGGAGAAAATACATTGGTATATATGAATCCTCTGGGGGAAGTTCCTGTCAAAACCAGAGCTTATTTGCGCAGATGGAATCGGGTATTTGCCTTGGCCTAAAAAAAATGTTTCTGGTGATTGACCAATCCTCCATTTTTACCCTTATCCATTTTTTGAAGCCCTTACAGATTCCAATTCTTAAAATAAATAAAGAAATATATAATCAAAAATCATATATAATAATAAAATAATTAAAATAAAATCGACATTATATGGCTCAATTATTCTTCATTCAATGACGTGTTTCGGCATTCATCAGGGTGAATATATGAAACTGAACATCGCGTCATGGCAACGACGACAATAAGTAACGTCAATTTAAAGCATTCAATTTCGGCAAAAATATTTTTATAAAATGGCGTTCCCTTGATAACCTAGCTGAAACATCACTATGTTGGAATTTATAAAACGGGAAAATTGAAAATTTAAGTTCTCTGTTAGTACATTCATCTAAATGTTTACTTATATAACTTATAACTTATTACTTATATAAGCATTTTTGCTTATATAATAATACATATTTATGCACAAATAAATTGTCATTTAAAAAATATTTGGAAAAAAATTGCCGACAAATTGATATGGAGTCATCACCAAAAAACAAACAATTAATTTTTATGACTTACCATTATTAGTAGTACATTTGTTACTAAAATAACCTCCAATGCAATGTTTAAGATGAATGACTGATATGACATTGCGGAAACACTCTTTGGCCTGGGACAAATATGAAGCTTGTTTGAATTTAACAACTTATAACAGGTTAATCACTCCAATTGGGTCCAATTATGTGAAATTTATGTGTTAAAAAAGACAAATCTGTATTATTTTTAATCTAGAAAAAATAGAAGCAGAACTCATAAGTGAATAGCCACATAAGGTTTTGTGTCATTAATCAAATACAATGAATCTTCAATTTTTCCAGAAATTGATGCAAAAAAGTTTAGGACATTGTTATTTGTATTACAGGGTTTCCTCCAAAAACGATGCAGGAAAGGTATTGAGACAAACCTAGGACCTGATGGCTGGCAGGTGGAGACCATACCACACACAAAACAGAAGGATGGTTCTTCGTGTGGAATTCATGTGATAAGGGTAATAAATTAAACTGATAAAAATGGCACTTCCATTTATTAATGTGTATTCTATATGTATTTTGAACACAAGCAAATATTAAAGAAGAAATCTGGCTCTAAATAGTATTTATGCATACGTATGTATACAATTAGACATTTTGTTCAATTAAACCTCTGGAAAGAGCTATGTAGAAATGCTCAAGTCGAATTTCGTCATGTCTTATCCTTTCATAAGTAAGAAAAGTATTTAAATGATGCTGGCTTGGCAAAATATATTTTGATGACAAGGTTCAACAACAATCAAGAAGAGATACCTCTAAGCACTTGTAACAAACAAAAAAAGAAGAAATCAAGCTCATAATAGAATTTATGCATAGATATGTATAATGTCTTTTTAGCTCACCTTCGCATGAAGTGCTCATGGTGAGCTTTTCGGATCTTTTAATGTCAATCAGTATCGTCCTTTGTTATCAACAGTTTGCTTCAAACAACATCTCCTAAACTGCTTGGTGGATTTTCATAAAACTTGACATTTGTGATCCATATTTGATGCCACACAAAAATATGTAAGTTGAGGTTTTTCCTACATTTTCAGTTTGCAGAGCAGTATGTGTCTGGCCAACATTATTGTGTCAACCTGAGCACTAAAATGTTCGGATGGAGAGGAAACGCATACAATTGTAGCTTCTTTCTCAAGCAGTGCAAGAACAGGTGCAAAGTTGATATACAATGTACATATACATTTAGTAGTTAAGGTTAGACATTTTGTTCACTTAAACCTCCAGGGAGGGCTATATAGAAATCATGTTTGTCACATTCCTTGATAAACTTAACACATTGGTTGGGAATGATGTGCAGATATGCATAAGGCAACAAATTTTAATCCTTCAAGTATTCTTGTGATTATGGCCCGTTATTATTTTCATGCATGTGCTGTATATAATGCATGTAAGTACATGGGGGTTAATCTTGTGAACACAATTGTGGGACAAATGCTTTGACTGGTGGGTATATCAGTTTGCTTATGGTGACATTTCTGTAGGCAATTTTGTTGAACCTTAAAATTGCTGTCTTTACATCCTGCATCAGCAGTCGGGATAAGATAACAAAAAATAATTTAACAAACAAGGCTATATAACTCTTATCTAGGAGGGACTTGGGGAGTATGTATCACCTTTGTTTTGAGTATTAATTAATCATTTGCTTGATGTATTGGATGGAAGCTTTACACATGGGCTCTCAAGTCCCATAAATAAAAAACTTAGATAAAACTAGCCAACTTTTTAAAATTATGGTCTTTGTTTGACTTACAAGTTAGGGTGTGCCTTTGTTATGGACTGCTCTTGTTCCAGTTAGTTTTATACATGTGCATGTATATATACATATTTGTATTACTCAGGAAATGCTTCCCTATAATGCCAGACAGAGGATGAGGGAAGCAGAAGAAATAGACAATGATGTTGGTAAATATGCTTACTTCAACTATAAGAAATGAAAGATGATATAAAACAGTTTTCATACAGAGAGCTACAAATAAGTTCTTGGTATTAAGTGAGTGATCACCCCATTGGTTCAAAATGAGGTTTAAGAGATATATATCTATAACATCGAAACAGCCTCATTTTTTGACATGAATCTCTTACCCTTGGAGTGGGATTTTTTTATCCACAACTAATAAGCATGGTAGATTCAATGTTTCTTTTTCTGCAGAGTACATAGACATTGGGTCTGAAAGAAAGAAACCAGTCAGGAAAAGGTGTTTGAAGGAAATATTTTTTCTCCATTTTTATTTTTGATGCCCCCACTCTAAGGGGTGGGGGCATATAGATTTGACCTTGTCCGTCCGTCTGACTGCATAGCTCCTAAAGTATTTGACCTACAGTCATGAAACTTTATAGAAGTGTTGATTGTCACGAGTTGTTGTGCACCTGGGTATTTTTCATCGGCGATGGTTCGGTATTTGCAGAGTAATTGCCCTTGACTTACTCCAAATTGGGAATTTAATTGGGAATTAAAAAGTTGTGCGGCACGTAGCTCCTCGAGTATTAGCCTACAGTCATGAAACTTCATAGAAGTGTTGGTCATCAGAAGTTGTGCACCTGGGTATTTTCGTCGGCAGTGGTTTGGTTTTTGCAGATTTATTGCTCTAGTTTTGTGACAAAGTTGGATGTGGGGGCATCTCTGTCCGATGGACACATTTCTAGTCATGTGTAAGTATAATATACATGTATGCATATTGTCCAGAATTATTCAAAATGTAATAATAGGACTGAAGGTACTATTCATAGTTCAACCCCATCCATAGCAAAAATAACATGCCAGCTGTGATCTCCTTGCACATAACACATTAATGCAAACTTCTGGTTAAATCCCATTTTTTTAAAAAGTGATTTTTCTGGGATGGTGGTGGTTACAAATGACATATGCATTACACCAAACATATGGATGGGGTAAACTACACACCATTTTTAAGTCTTGGGGATAACGCTTATTATAACATTTGAAATTTTCTGTTACTTGTGATATCATAATTTCATAAAATGTACATGCATCAATTCCATTTCTTTTCAGAGGAAGTTATCCTTTTATTATATGCCAGCCTTTCCTGTTAAAAGGCCCAAACCAGTAGTGAATTGTCTCTGTTTGGTACATGCTTATGCCAGGTAACACATCATAATTTGATGTTTCTGCTTAATATTTCATATGAAAATACATTGTTTATTAAATGGTATCTTGTTTAAATTTTATTTCACATTTATTTGTGTAGTTTGCAAAACTTGAAAGATCAATAAGCAGATGTCCCTACAGAAAAGTTTAATTAATATTCCTCAATACTTGTATTTCAGCATGGCCTATTATGTCTATTTCAGTGTCTGTAGTCAGTGTGACATATGCAATCACATGTTCCATGCTGTATGTGTGCCACTGGTCCACATAGTAGTTGATGAGGATGAGGAAGAGGAGGGGGGTCGTACTGTTCTTATTTGTGCAGGTTGCCAAACGAAGGTATTTATTTATTCATGCAATGATTTCACACTCTGATTATTATATCTAAATTATCTTCACACAAATCATGGAACCTCAAACAAAAACTCTCAACATTGAGATGACGTGCAGAGCACATGTTTAGTTAAGGGACTAGTGTAGTGGTTTTCTAAGAATTATTTGGGTAGCCTTACTCAGTTCTACCAGCTCTTGTCTAGTTATAGGTATATACATGTTAGTTTTCAGAAATATTTGTCAATGTGCTTTATCAGGCGCATTGGGTCTTAGTGCACATATACTGAATATATGTGGAATTATTGCTTTTTACTTCAGATTTTCTTTTTACATTTTGACAAAGTGGAGGTATGCGTCTCCTACAGACACATTTCCAGTTTATTATGTGATATTTTTTTCAGATGCAAGAGGTGGTGCTAGATGTGCAGAAGATTATCCTTTGTGAAGAATCTAACTGGTAAACATTGGACACCTAATTTGACCCAGTTTGCAACGGGGGTGGGTTTATATTAAGGTCATCATACGGTCGATTGGTTGGTCAGAATATTTGAATTTTTACCCAGTGACATACTGTCATGCTTGGTCTACAGGTGCAGGGCCATCTTGGCCATCTTGGCCCTCTGGAATATGTATATACATTTGATGAGCTGTAAATAAACTAATACACTAGAATATTTTTTCGTTCTCACTTAACAACTTTGTTTCCGTCTTGAAGCATAATACAGAAGGCATCATCATTTCCTTGCTAATCGTCAGCTCCTCATCAAAAAGTACAAAACGATGTATAGATATGGGATGGCTCTGATAAAACATAAGGTTGATATATAACTTTACAAATGTACACTATGTACAGACATTAATATTGAAGTTGATAGCTTTGTGATTTACAGTCTGGGGCTTAGTTGTTGGTCCGGAAAGCATAATGTAACATCAAACAATAAAGAAATGCATCATGGATGTTGCTTATTTAGTTTCCTTTTTTCATGAAGATGAAAACATGCAATAAATCATCTATGGAAAAAAAAAACAAAAAAAATAAAAAATACATCAGTGAATTAGTCCACAATTTATATTAAAAATATGCAACACTTTTGTGTTATACTGTAAATATGGCTCCCCCCCCCCCCCCCCCCCCCCCCCCTATGAAATGGGGAGACATATTGTTTTTTAGCTTCGTTGTCTGTCTGTCCATCACGCTTTCATGTCTGCCCTATATCTTTTGAACCATTGGTGGATGTTCAAAAAATTTGCACAAATGTCAAGTATGATGAGTTGATGTGCAGTGCATATGTTTGACCAAGGTCGGTTCAAGGTCAAGGTCATAATTCAAGATTAAACATTTTTCGCCATGCTTTTGTTTCCATTTATATCTTTTGAATCCCTGGTGGGATTTACAAATAACTTTGCACAAATGTCAAGTATGATGAGTCAATGTGCATTGCATACCTTTGACCAATGTGGGTCAAGGTCATAGTTGGGATATTCATCACTTCCTGTGATATCTCTAGCTTATTATTCCACCATTCTGTACAAAAACGATTGTTTCCATCCAGTGACGTATGGGGGAGACATGATTGCTTTCGTTTCTGAAAGCACCTGTCTATTTCTTTGTCAAATTCAAAGATGCCTTATTTTTTTCAGGTGGGGACTTACATTGTAAAAAAAATTCAGCAGCTTGTTGTTGAGACCGATGACCCAGAGTATGTTTATATTTTCACCTCGCATTTTTCTCTTGTAAAATACTTGTAAACTAATCATGGCCTGCTTAATATTAATGGCAATCAAATTCATTAGTTGCTATAAACATACGCTTCATCATTTATCAGAGTCGATCCTCCGCAAGTTCTATAAGTGACACTACAGTTGGAAGTTGATGAATCTCGGCTGGATTTCTTGAAACAATCATTTAATAAAGGGATTAGCCTGTATGGGCAGTACAAAACATAAGTAAATAAGTAGCTCATCCTATTATTAACATTTCGAGAAATCGGCCCCGGAAGTTATTGTAGATAAAACAATTTTCATATAATATTATCATGATTAAGAAACTGCCAATTCAATGAAAATGTTCAGCGTATCTTTATATTGACATAATTGTTTACAAACTTAATTTTCTCATACTTGTTTTTCAGTTCGATATATCGGTTGAAAAGTATGGGTTTGGGAGAACTGGAAGGGGGAATATTACAAAAACCATTTTTGGAATATCGCCTGTAAGTATAAAAAATTGTAAAAAAGCATGTTCAATATAATAAGTAATCCTTGCTTTTATTTTGTGGACATGAGGTTGTATGTTTGGGTTTCAGACTCAGTTTTATTGCCTGTATTGCATATAAACTTCCATTTCTGTCGCCTCAGGTTCAGTACCAGAATAAGAACGGAGGATCGACTCTGAAAAATGATGAAGTGTAGATATGCTAGACATATTTGTCTTGATCCATTAGACCTTTACAGAGTTATTCCCTGTTAACTTGGGCAAAATATGAAGACTATGGTATAGAAAAATGCATATGTTTTTGCCATATTTTAATGCATTTTTGCATTTGACAAACATGGCTAAGTATTCTGTGCATTAAACATCATGCCTACATATAAATGTATGTATTTTCAGGCTATACCTGGACTACCTATTCCTTGTGCTAAGTAAGGAAGCCGTGGCCCTCCTTATGTCGAAAGTCCTTAATTTGCCATACCATTCTGTGGACCAAAAGTGCCAGAAAACAGAAATGACTCCCAAATCAATGCGATGATATGATGTACTGCTGACAATGTCCAATGTGCTGCAAACAGAAAAAAAGTGTTTACCATCATCTCATGAACTGAATTGTTAATGTATTCAAAGATTGATATGGAACTTCTGTGTTGTGGGCAACACCAGTTACTTGTTTTTTTAGAAACAGTCTTTATTACACAACCTGGAGGAGGAGATACAGGTCATACAGATAAACCATAACAGATCTGTGCAGCTTAATGGATTTAGCAGACAGCGATGGGACAGACTCGAGCAATAGGAGAGTGGGGAGCCCTGTAGAGACAAATAGTCAAAGTGTGAATATGACGGACACTCCACAGAGTGTGATACAGCAATCGGAAGACTTAAATATATCGAAACATAAAATTGCCTATGTGTTTGCCATAAATCCCAGTTAAAAGTCTTGTTATCATTGATACTAGCTCAGTCATGATAGTCACTGCAACAATTAGTTTAGGTGTTCAAATATTTTAAGAGATATGCAATGTATATTTGTCAAAATACAATGTTATGGCTATAGCTTAACTGAAAATTTAACAACAAACTTCTTCAATTCTTCAATTAATAAAAATATGGGAATAAATCTTAAACTGTCAGTTATATGCTCGAGACCTCATTGACCATACCATATTCCATTGCTTTTTGATAACAGCAATTATGTCAATATTTGTGTGATATATTGTTAAAACTTTATACTCATTTCAGTAGTTTGTTTCAGTTTTGAAAAATTAAAGGAAATATATGTGCACACTTATTTAATACGTTGTTGACGGTCAGTCATCATTAAATATAGATATAAGTAAAGGAGTATATATTATATCATTGTATATTTTCTTAATAATGTTTGATATGCATATCATTATCTTACATTTTGTTAATACATGTAATGTTTAACAAAATTCAAGAGGGGGACATGTATATTGTTTTGATGAAGTTTGAGTCATAGAGTTATTATTCTTCTTTTCTGATAATTTGACCTTGTTTATATTTCATCTAAATAATATGAGACTAGAGACAAATAAATGTCTCGGCGCTTTTTAAAGCTCAAGACTTGATGGGATTTAGCATTATAAATTAATGTACATGTAATAAGTGTCATTGAGTATGTATGTTACATGTTCATTTAAATCATGTTTTCTATTATAAAGTTTTACAAATAAATGCGTGAAAATACCATTTGTTTTCTCCCTAACTTTATGCATACATACATACGCATCCTGAAACATTTGCTAATTACAGGGAAACTTGACTTTGACAAAACAAACAATTGTACTGATCACTGGAATCTGCATATTCACAATGTCAAAATAATCACAAAAAGTATAAATGCATTCTGTTACATAACATAACAAAATGTAACATAAACATAATTATGTAAGCAAAAACAGGACCGAACCTCGACCATTCGCAGCCTTGTAAAGTGTACCATACACGGTGGGTTTATTGGATAGGTGTTTATAAAACATATTGACCAATAATTTCTTTGTCGAAAAAGCGACATAAATTGGTCATATTGCCGTCCAGATTAATAATAAATTGGCAAGGAATCACATTTAATACATTAAACGTTGTGTATATGAATGATAGATTAAATGTATGATTATTACTTCATTGAAAAAAAATATTTTTATAAAACTGTGTATCCTGGAAAAGGTCATTTAATCGCTCTACATACTCTCCAATAAGTCGAGCTTAAACAGTGAACAGGCTTGTGCCATCGTTATCACTATTATTAGACAGAATATGATACAAACGTCTTTGCCCCTAACTGCACATAATACAACTTGAACATCAAGTAGAGGTCCAATAGGTAACAAGTCACAGAACATTGTGGCACGGCACCACATAGTCACAACCATCTGAGCAGTCGGATTATCACACCCAACCACACATCGGATACAGCAAACATGTTCTAACGGCGAGAGGTGCCATGAGTTGCTGAGTCGCCTACGGCATTTCTTGGGGAATGTGTTCCATAAACACAATGCCTCGTCTGCTCCCGCCGAGGCTGGAAGGATAAACGTTACAAAAGATTTTTAGTAAAAAATGTGTGACATGGAGAATATATATCGCGAGAAAATGAGAGAAAAAAAAACACAATCAAAATTGCTTGATATTTATAAACGATATATAGACACGGTAAAGGTTTGCGAGACCTAACGACAAAAAGAATTGGACCAAAATAATTACAATCGAGTTTCTTTTTATTTAAAAAGCAAATTCTGTTCACCTATTGTGGTGTGGTCAGGACTGAGCGCTATGTGTAAGGGCCCGGTCACGTGGTAACGGAGACGCGCGAGGGGCTCGAATTCTCCTGGTTGCGTGCTCCAAAGTATGAGGTCGTTCTTGTCGGGCACTGGGAAACCGAGTGCTGACACAAGTTCCTTGTAATCGTCCGACCACAGCAGGCCGCAAACCGGGACACACAGGCATGCGTACATTAAATACAGTTTTAGAGTGACACATTTTTTATGATATTGTCTAGTATTGAAAAGCATTATGCTTATAAAATGATGAAATAATTTCAAATGAACAATTATGTGTGACATTTTGAATAGCACTTACTAATCGTGTTGGTAGGAAAACAATGTAAAGGGAATTCATATTTTTTAATCCTCTCAAGCACTTTATAACTGATAAATTAGTTGGAAGTGACAGAGATCCTACCTGCGACTGTGTGCTGACTTGACCCAGTTTCTCGCCGGATTGCGCGTACCACAACCGGATGTGGCCGTCACTGGTGCCGCCACCGGAAGCCAGCACGCCCTGTCGCCATGGACACCATGCTAATGACTGTATACAAAAGACTTATATGTGAGCCATTGTAGCAGAAGCAATTATTTTTAATAACATGATTAATTGATTATGTTAACGTACTATACAATTTTCTCATGGCTTTTAATTTTATAGCGTATGTGCTATAAGACTTTAGACTTGATACATTCTTTCCACAATGCATTCATTCTCTTCCCTCTGCACAACAGAAGAATGTAGAGAAAATAAAGCAAAAGAATTCCCTATCTCCATCCCACCTTCACACAAGCCGTATGCGCCAATATGGAGAATGTCTTCTGCATCATGCGAAGATCCCACAAATTGACGATGCCGTCATCGCCACCGGAAGCGAGACACGAAATTTCCGGCGCCAGACCAATGCCACACACTTCCCGTGAAGAACTTCCGGTCAGCTTTTTCATCCGACTTCTCTAGTGTTTGCTGCGCATGTCATGTATTGCAATGACACCTTTCCGGTTGCCGCTGGTAAAATAATAACACTTTTATAATCAAATATGCGTACCGGTATTCGCTTGTTGTAGATGCCATTCCAATTCTTCAACTTATAACAACAGTTTAAAACAAACGCTATGACAAAAAATGAAAAATGAAATCTCTTAGTATATTACAATTACCATGCTTTTCCACCTGATGAGGCCAAAATCTGTCCACTTCAAAATGCCAATTGGGCATTTTTCTGTTGCGTCAAACAACGAATCAAACTGTCGGTTTGTTGTCATCTTTTCCACATGGCAGACCTACATAAACAGGTGGACAACGTTCCTTTAGAACGAATAAGGTACATTTCGACAGCACATTCTTTTTGCTTCTGTGCTGTAAGTTCTGTTAGTATTATTTAAATTAAAAATAACCATTAAAGTAGGCGAAACACTTCTGCCTTAATTTAAGTTCCTTTAATTATATTTATCTATTAGAAAACATCTGAAAATAGTTCTTAATTATTGTTAGAATCGTATGCCCTAAAGATAAATAAGAAACTAACACGGAATGATACTTAATTCTTATTACTTGTTTCACATACACTGATGCGTCTCTGACTCTCCGCTATGGCAAGGTGGGCGTCGCGGTTTTTCCAGCATAGCGCCGAGATGTAGTGACCGGATGTGACGTAAGAGACGATCTCCATGCGGTGGCACTCCTTGGAGACGGCGTTCCATATGTAGACGGACTGGTGCAGCGCCACCGCGATCATGTTCCGGCAGCTCCAGTCCAGGAGAGGCGTGTCTGACGTAAAAATATAAAAAATAAACTTTAAAAATAATTCGTTCAATATTTTTCTTTATATGAAGATAATATGTATTAACATAATCAATAATTTATTGCTTATTAGCTTATTACTCTATAACGTATTATATTGAGTGTATGTTAACTATGCTCTGGAACGGCAACCATTGTTTGGAACAGTAACCTATTCTTTGGAACAGTGACCCTTGGAAAAATGGATAATTAGCTTCTACATTATAAGCTTGTAAATTATACAACCTATTGTATAAATGCGTATTGACATTTACCCACACAGATGCTTTAAATAAGGAGCAAATTTATAACGCAAAATTACAGAAATATGAAAATGCACAATCAAAACAATGCACTGTCAGACACGCCGCAAGCTGTACTGTCTCTATTTCTTGTCATTTTGACTTGCTTTTTCGATTTATTAAACAAATATATCAATCGCTATCGAACTGCATGCTCCTTTTTAAAAGAAAATGTTTAAACTCTCTAACGTAGTGAAAATAAAAAATGCCCTTACCGTTTCGTACCATTTTTCAATCCCGGGAACAGTAACGGAAGATGCACAGGAACGTTTTTAACAGGAAACACTTGTGTTACTGTTCCAGTGATTGCAGGGGGGGGGGGGGTGTACTTGTCAAAAAAAATCAAGAGCAGAGCATACCATGTCTATGTATCTTGTTGAAATGCTTTAAACAGCTGAAATTCCTATACAATTTTTGTTTCCATTTTACTTCTAATAAAAAAGATACTGTCAATTTATGAAAACATTGTCTCTTGATGTATTTAAAAGATCCTTAGAGTTTTAATCATTAAATATTACATCAGTGGTTCATATCCATAAAATAGTGATTTCATTTTTCCTTCTATTGCGGGTTGTTGGGAAAATATATGTACATGGACTTGCACTTTAAACGCAAGAAAAAAGCACGAGCGTTAAAACAACAATATGTATTTATAAGATCACTCTCAAAAAATGTAACAGGTAAGACACAATGTTTCATTTTTGTATCTTTTGCCTAAACAGCGTCCTTGAAAATAAATGATTTCTGAAAAAACGACTGCATAACTTTCATTGCACGGATCAGGCACGAGGGAGAAAGGAACTTTTAGGTTCTGTAGTGCCTCTCCAGCGGCTATAGCTCAAGAACGGCCCGAGCGATTTTGGCGAACGAGGTGTCATTGGAACGGGCTCAACGAGTGGCGTCGATCGCGCACGCTCCCACCGAAAGTGGGTCCACCAGACCGGAAGATGTGCGTTTTTTCGCCGGGGAGCGAGCCGACGGGCCCCGGAGTGGCGCTAGCGCGACGGGTATCGACGGCCCGGGACGAAAGCTTTCCAACGACACCTGAACTGTCGCAATCGGCCCGGGGGTTCACGAGAAACGAGAGCCGCAGTTCTACTCGGCAAGACGCGCGCAGGCAGGGCCGTTTCACTGGCCCGGCCATATTAAAGTAATAAGAAAATTATTAAAATGCAAAGGACTAAAATATTTAAAAAAAAATTAAGTTATCATTGAGATGTTATTGCTATTGTCGTTTAAGATTAAATTCTGAATTAAATAAAAGAGAAGAAACTCGGTAACGCGCTAATAAATTATGAAACAACGGAATAATTTAATAATTATTTTTTTCGAAACAAATTTATCAAATAAAGTGTAACGAAACATAAAACCATATGGATTAAAAAGGCACGTCGACACATTTTAAAATAATTCTCGTTTCACCTTGGGGTGCATTCAACAGCTTTTTACGGTGCGCGTCGAAAAGCGAAACATAGTGAATTCCATTTTCTCTCTCCTGTCATTCAGTTTCAGTTAACACATGATTGAAAAATAAACGATTATGTATCCTTCTTATTATGCACAATTCACACGACTGTAAAATCAATTATCTACATTGTCTGTGTTGATTACCAGGGGACGTAACTCGGTTGTCTTAAATGAAAAAACAAAAACAAAATAATGTTGAATCCCACTTTCATGATTTCCATCAAATTAATACGAAAAGCTACAACGACGGACAGAGCTAATTCCTATCGTACATATTTTAAAACTTAATGTTATAATACATGAATTTCGCTAGGTCTTTATTTCTTTTACACAAAGGGAGGGAACTGTTAAAAACAAACTTCTTTTTTTTATTAATGGTACTTAGCCAATGAGCATTTTTGAAGAGGCAACAATATTTTAAGAAAAAAATATTCATAAGGTACCGCCCACCTCCATATACCGGATGTTCTTTAGCACCTATCTCATGAAATAAACATGACATAACATTTATGAATTAAAGTACATTAAAAAAATTAAAAAACACTCGGATAAGTGTATGTGCATGAAAATATCATAGGTTAATATATCAAATCATAGTATTGCCATATGGAAAAAAACACGGGTTTTACCATCAGACTAAACTTTACAAAGTAAGTATGCCTATTAACACCCTGGCAGTCATTATTGCAACGCTTTTAGACATTTAAATGAACATTTAGTTTCCATTCATGTTAAACAGTGTAAAGCAGTCTAAGCACCAAATTTCAAGAGTTTTATTTAGTTTTTTTCTCTTTTGTATAATGTCACGTTTCGTTGTTTGAGTTTGTGTATATCCGTATTTTAGTGAATTTGAATGTTAATGCACCTGTCTCTGCCGGTTCAAATTATTAATGACGTTGTTATTCTCATAGGACTTAATGTTTGTCTTTGTCCAAACCTATTTGTACAGTTACGTAAGTGAATTCATTTACTTGGCGAGTACAATGTCAACTTTTCAAGGTTCTGTTTTCAGGCTCTCAAATGCAAATACCAAATGAGAAAAGATGCCGTGAGCATTTAGAGAATCGATTAGTTTTCAATTCGTGTAACTGAGTTACATGCGACAATTAAGACTGAGTGGTTTTATTTTGTCTTCATTGGTGCATGTTGATGTTAGACAGCTGGACTGTGTACAGTGGGCATCTAAAGGAATAGCCTTTGTCATATGCTAGTAAGTTATTGTCTTGTGGCTCACTGATGTGGATTTAATCGTCATTTGGACCGCTCCGTCCATTCAGAGCGTCTGCGAAGCTGTTTTACTTACTTTCTGGTTGGAAATCGGTCGATTTTGAGTAAAGGTAGCGCGGTGCATGAAACATAATGTGATTTAAATCAAAACCGGCACTGCTAACAAAGAGCAGTGCCGTTTGTTTAAGTAAGATCAAATATACAGTTTATGCATGAATGTTGATAGGCAAACAAGTAACATACCTTTGTGGACCACGGGCCAAATGTAACCCATTCGAAAATATGATAATGTCATGCACGTATCGCATTAAACATTAAAACTTGAAAAGCACAAGAAAAGGAAATTCATGCGTATACCAAATGTGAAAGTGACAAGACATTACATAAAAATGGAGCAAACATAGCAAGAGCTTAAAACCGCTTAAACATTTAGAACTTAAATATTAGAAGGAGCATTACGCCAGTTTTTCTGTCGTCGAACGAAGCTCGAGGGCATATCGGGATCAAGCTGAGTTTATTTTCGGCACCGAACGGCGCAGCATCAAAAAGTAGTTCGTAGGAGGATTAATTGGTGCCATAGCTGAACAAATAATTGCTGTTTTACTATTGATAACAATTTCGAAATAACTGGTGGTGCTTGATGCAGTTCAGTGACAAATGAAACTTTCACTAAATCTTCACATAATTTCAACGCAGAAGGAGGCAGTAAAATTTGTTAATGAATGGTTTTGATGAAGGAACAGAGCAAATATATATTAGGGGTGTTGCAGAAGACGTACGCTGGAAAACATGTAGCAGTTTATCTTCTTTATTAAGTTAGGCTTTGTATCTGTTGAATACCCTAGAGTAGAGATAGTTGAAATGGTGAAAGACGAAACTGCTGTGAGAACACAGTTTCAAGCAAGAATAATAAAAGACAACCGGTCATAATTGAATCGCTTGTAAAATATCGCGGGAAACACATTCAGCTTGACTGTTAACAACACAGAAACCGCGGGAAAGGAGTAGCCATTGATACGATTCCGAAGCAGGCTGGAAATTTAAAATATTCAGTTTCATGTATAGCCTGCAAAGGTGTGTGTGTGTGTGTGTGTGTGTGTGTGTTTGTTTGTGTGTGTGCGCGCGCGCGCGCGCGCGCGTGTGTGTGTGTGTGTGTGTGTGTGTGTGTGTGTGGCATATTGAGAAATCGTTAACATTAAAAATAACCGAATATTGCTTGTGTCAATAGTGATTGATAGTTTTATTATAGAGCAAATATGTCTGACCTAGTTATACAAGTTGCTAATGTTGAAATATCGATGCATTTCACGAAAACGGAAGCAAGGACTAAGAACAGCTTAACCAACAAAACACTTATACAACCATAAAATCGGTTAGGCCAATACCTTGTCCCCGTGACATATGCTGAATAAACTATCATGTGATATTGATAAGAAAAGCATATATCTGTGATAATTAAATTTATTTACTTTTTTAAAATAAATTGAAACATTTTCTAAGTAAAAATAATAAAAAGTGCATTCACAGTTTTATCTAGGACTTGATAAAACATACAGACAGGATAACAATTATTATCATTGCTCTGCTGTCTGTCCTTTCTTTATAATCCTTTTTTCATTATGGACTGAAGAAAACGGCATCCTAAAAGTACAAAGTAGGTTTTTTAATCAATTAAGTCTGCTTCATAAGGCATTATATCATCATGCTTGGCTTTCCACTCCCGTTTAAGTAGTTCTATTGCGCGATGCCACTATGTCTGTTTCAGTTTGGTAGTGTTCCTGCACCAGTAATTGGTATTTCCCAAAAGCAGTGAATCCAGTTTTATATTATAAAATTGCAGTGACACAAGTATCCCTAAGATGTCCAGCTATTATTTGTGACGGGTCTTCCACCAGAACAATGTCTGAGTAGATCCACACGAATTGAGGCGGTGAGGAGTCATTGACAAAGATTAATTACACACAATTAATTTAATTTAATTTATTGATATTTATTATCTATGACATAGATAAGTACAATGATAAGCACTTGTGCTGGGTATAAAGAAATAAACAAAAAGTAATGTATACAAAAATAATAACAATTAATGGTAGTAAACTAAAATGAAATGATATAAACTAATAATGATTACAATTATTTGCTTAACTTGAAACAAAATTGTACATTACTAAATTTGAAAGGGCACAGCATAAAGATATCCACATGCAAGCCAAATGCAAAAATTAGAACAAGTCTGTGACGAGACATTAAACAACTAGAGCTTAACAGTTACAATGTAACTGTCAAATGGAACTGTCAGCCAGCCCTAAAGCAAGTTGTACAGCGTGCTTACCTCTCACGTTCTGGGAAGTGGAGTTGGTGTTCTCAAATGTATGTATTACATGATCTATCCGAGACTAAACTGTGCACGTGATGGCGTATTCTTATAGCTAGGTTATGGTGTCATAAAAAGAAAGTAGTGCCGTAATTAAATAATATCCGCATTGTATTTTTGAGAGGAGGTAATATTCTTTCTGTTAAAACAACTTCACTAAATTTTATTGTAAATGAAATTACACATTTGAATCAAGAATAAAATGAAAAGAGAATAAGTGTAAATGGTATTTATCGTGTTATAAGCTTCAGTCCTCAGTCATACTGTGTACGGAGAAAACAACCCATCTTATTACATTTAAAAACTGTTCCGAACAAGGACTAGTGTTCATTTATAACCTATTGAGTATTTAAAGGTGGCGAGAACAGTCAATGAAATAGACAGACCTTTTAAATATATACACGTAAAAGGATAAGCAGACTAAACTTATTTACAGGAAGCATTATAGCGTTATTAAACTAGACCACTTTAGACAGTCACTGTTCGGATTGTGTATCCTAAGACATGTCATAATATAAACGATTTAGACATTTGAGCAATGCCCATTGTCCACAATGCAGGACCATATGTTTATATTTATAATAATTTATTTTAATGTGTATTTTATGTGTGTATAACAGTTAAAGGGGCGTATGCCGCCACGATTTATCAATCACAAATTAGTATTTTTGAATGAGGTAAAATATTAATTCATCGGAGACAACTCTTAGTCTATCGGTTTGATGAATGCCAGCCTTAATTAAAACGATGAAAAGGTTTCAAAATTAGAATGCAGCACAGAGATACACGAGACTAAACAAAGCACATCTACAAGTACACATCTACAAAAGAAAACTGCATGGAAACACAATAAAATTTTGTATTTTATTTATTAACTTACTTTTAAGACTAACCATTAACGTAATACATGTAAATTGATTGCTGTTGGCATATCTCGTTAGGTTCTTTAGTATGGAGGTGGGGTGTGGGGGGAATAAAATGGGGATCAGTGGATCTTTAAGTGCAATCAGGTGCAATAAAAGCGCATTCCAACCTTAACTCCACTAAACCCTCAGTTTGGTGGGTGCACCTGCTTTTGTCAGGTCTAAATATCTCCTGCACCAAACCCAACAACAAGAGGCTCGTCTGGCAGCTTTAGCAAGGTGTTTAATTGCTGCCTTCCAGTTTGCTCCTATCATCCCAATTTTATAAGAACGTCTCCATAAAAAATGGACCAGCCTCTGGCTCCTATATCAACTGAAAAATAGCCAAGTAACGCAACCTTTTAATATTTGTTTAGCAGCTCAGTATATGTGGACCGTCATTTGATAAACAATTGTATTTGCCTTCGTGTAATTTTGACATTTCCCTATCAAAACAATCTAGCTTTAAAACTCTCTAGGTATAGCAAATATTTACACATGCATCATAACAGCTAAATCTTTAATAACAATATACATCTATTGCATGCACTTATTTTCTGACCTTCTTTACAAAACTATTTATTTATTGCTAATAGTTACAACCCGGGAATCCTCGTTGTACTGCGTTGATTGCACTTTACCCCTTTTACAGTAAAGAACTTGTATTACTTAAATTAACACGATGAGAGGACTTGTCGTTGAGACTACATGAATACGGATGTCAAAAGTCATTGCTGGACTTTCGACTCTTCATCTTTTCAATTGTACCCAATTTGAGCCTTCACCGTGTCCTTTACGTGTGATTTCCACATAAGTACAAATGCAGCTTTTCGTTGCCGGATTTTGTCGTTTATGTAAAATAGTGTATTTTATGAAGACGAATCGTCGAATACATTCTTTACAGCGTCTTGGTTACGTTTCTACAATAGAACAACAAGATCCGCATTTTATAAGTATCCTAATTATTGCGTCACTATATAAACTCTACCAACTAAGCTTCATAGTATATGTGGACTACGGCAAGTATCGAATCACTCAGAGTACTGTTTATGACTGACTTGTATACATGACGTATATAAAGGCATGCGTTGTTTGCTTTTGTTTTTATAAGCTATGTTGTTATGCTAAAACATCCAAAACAATTGCCATTTCACGGGAATTTTAAGTTACCATGATAGGATAATCCTGAAAGGTGAAGTAATCTCTATCATGCCGTCATGGAAAAATCAGATACAATAACGATTGCCTAGTGCTCATTTAGATGTTGACAACGTGAAGAGAAGGCACGGGAACAGTTTTCTGATTATAGATGAGCCGAAATATCAATAAAGAGACATTGTTTGAGTAATGAATGAAGTAAACGATGAAGACCAACGTGAACCACTAATACAGCATGATGACAATCTGTTTCCACAGGCAAATCAATCAAGATTTGTTTTATATTCAAGGCCGATATTACCTGCTAGCTGTGAACTATTATTTTAATGTCAATGAAATTGATTTTCTCACAAAGAAATCCCTGCAAGTGATTAGTAAACTGAAGAAACAGATGGGGGTCACAGTGATTGCTTAACAAAAATCCAAAGCTTCGCAGATAATTGTAGACTTCAGCACTATACTACTTTTCCGCACCACCAAATGTCCATTGGAAAGGCTGAATCGGAAATAAGGAAAAAGAAGAAACCCTGATGTTACAATGTCTGAAAAAGAAATTGATCCAAATGAAGCCGTGTTGGAACAAAAAAATACCCCTGACAAGACATTTGACTCTCAGATCTGCAGAAATGATGTTTCAAAGACAAATAGGGTCAATGCTGTATATCGTGAAACACAAACCTGATACCGAGAAAAGCATTAATATCGAAGACGGACATTGATATATTATTGATATATTACATTGATCCCAAAAAGCATACGCCCACTCAGAATAATCAATCTGTATATTTCTAGATTAACGTAATCAAACAGTAGGAAGACGAGTAGGGAGACGATTTGGGGAGGCAAACAGTCAATTTATAATTTCAAGTGATGATGTTGCTCACAACAGAAATCAAGAGCAAATCAGATACCAGTGCATCTTCGGGTCGGTTACAAGGACAATAACGACCAAAACTACAAGAACGACATGGTGACGCATGCGTAATGAAGCCTGAAATGGAGGCGTCACAATCAGACGATACAAGTACGAGTTCCGATGCCATATCTGCTACAACAATACCAATGCTTGGATCGAAGGTTTTGTCCTATTTAAAGGATTATGTGAGATATAAAAATGCCGTTGGACGCATACCCCCATGTATAGTATCCTCTGAGTTACGCGAATTGGGGCATAATAATCCCCAAATGAATGCAAACATGAAAATTCTCGTCTGTCAGTGTACACTTGTATATGATTAATTATCACTTGGAAGCTAAAGACTGTCAGTTTATGCATCATCTGTTTGGTAAGTGTTCGGTAACTTTGCATTGCATTCCAATGCAGTTAAGTGTTGGTTTTGCTCTATTTTGTACAATGTAGCGTCACAGTATTGTTGTACCATTTACATATGGCTAGCATGCAATTACCTTTGTCCTGTGCATTTTTAAATTCTAATATATGTTGTAATGAATATAGGAGACACATTTTATTAATAATAATTGACACACATAATCACTTCTATATGGTTGAATTGTTATTAGGTTACGTTAATGGGGATGTGTTTATTCAATTAAACTGCAAAGTGTTTGTACACATTTTAGACTTGATATGCTGCGACTTCTATGAATGGCTATATATATATGAATTGCATGACTATAGTTTCGGTTTTTGTTTATTTGAAAAGTTAGTTTTGAATTAAGCATATTTGGGTTGTATTACTCTATAACTGCTGCTGATTGTTATATTTTATCAAACTTAAAATGAGTGATTAAAACATGTAAAGATTTAAATAATAAAAAATCCAGTCATTACATTTACTCTTCCAACTGTAAAATTATTGAATTAAAAATGTGTCAAATTACACAGCCAGTGTTAAATGTTCCCTTGTTAATTAATTGATACAAAGCTTTTATCATTATTGTTATTGCTAGTAGTAGAAGTAGTAGTAGTACTAGTAGAAGTAGTACTAGTAGTAGTAGTACTAGTAGTAGTATTAGTGGTGGTAGTAGTAGTGGCAGAAGTAGTAGTAGTAGTAGCCGTAGTAGTAGTAGTAGTAGTAGTAGTAGTAGTACTAGTAGTAGTATTAGTGGTGGTAGTAGTAGTGGCAGAAGTAGTAGTAGTAGTAGCCGTAGTAGTAGTAGTAGTAGTAGTAGTAGTAGCAGCAGTAATTATAGTCGTAGTAGTAGTAGTAGTAGTAGTAGTAGTAGTAGTAGTAGTAGTAGTAGTAGTAGTAGTAGTAGTAGTAGAAGTAGTAGTAGTACTAGTAGTAGTAGTACTAGTAGTAGTATTAGTGGTGGTAGTAGTAGTGGCAGAAGTAGTAGTAGTAGTAGCCGTAGTAGTAGTAGTAGTAGTAGTAGTAGTAGCAGCAGTAATTATAGTCGTAGTAGTAGTAGTAGTAGTAGTAGTAGTAGTAGTAGTAGTAGTAGTAGTAGTAGTAGTAGTCATAGTAGTAGTAGTAGCAGCAGCAGCAGCAGTAATAACAGTAGTAGTAGTAGTAGTAATAGTAGTAGTAGTAGTAGTGGTGGTAGTAGTAGTAGTAGTAGTAGTTGTAGAGGTAGTAGAAGTAGTAGAGGTAGTAGTAGTAGTAGCTATGGTAGGAAAAGTGCACGCTTAAAGCTCGCTTGCAGAAAATCACTTTTCCGACACTGCCGCCTGATAGGGTCGGTCCCAGGCTCCAGACTCCAATCCCCTAATCGCGAATCTTTTCAACCAAGTTTGCCCACGCACGAAGGAAAAATGCGGAAAATAGTCAAATAAAGGTGCTGAACAGCAGTGGTAGGAAAAGTTTGAGCGTAAAGCCAGCCTCCCATCCCTTTTTGCGAAGGTTTTGAACCTAGGTTGCGTACACGTGAAACCAAGACTGCGGACAATGGTAAAATTAGCATTAAAGATTACATATAGGGGACTGAACAGCCGTGGTTAAAAAAGGGTACGCGTAAAGCTGTGATGCAGAATATCGCTTTTTTTCCGACACTACCGCCTGATAGGATACGTCCCAAGCTCTATCGTCGATCAAAATTTTGTGAATCTTTCGAACTCGCGAAATGCGTGCCATCAACAGCCAATCCGGTTACAGGGACCTGTGCTCAGGCGCAGACTGACAAACGTTAAAAAACGCAAGCATGTCTAGCATGTGGACAGGCCCTTAAAATATGCCATTTTGTGCTTGATTCTGGGCCCTAACACGTCACCGGTAGCCATCCGGGCAGAACTTCCGGTTGGGCCCGGACTTCTCTCGACACCCAAGACGGTCCCAGGGGTCTGGGATCAGGCGCAGACTGACAAACAGGCAAAAATGCTTGCACTTTTTGCATGACAACATACACATCTATTTGCGGCTGGGTGAGAGCGGGGCTCGAAATTTGGGCCTGATTTTACTAGTGACCGGACGCGTTCCGGACAGATCTTTTTTGGCATGGGAGGCAAGGTCCATGCATGCCCTCGACAGCCTATCTGGCCCCAGGGGCCTAAGCACAGGCGCGTGCTGACAATCGTGCGTGCATGCATGGAAGTATCAAAGCCTCTGTGGATACCGTTTAAATGGTCCATTTTGGTTTTTGGACCCTAGAAAGTCATTAGAAACTTTCTAGTAGAATTTCTGGTGTGGGCAGATAGGTCCAGGTGTCCTCTCGACGGCCAACACAGTCCTATGGGCCTGAGCCCAGGCTCAGACTGGCAAACGTGCGAAACGCATGACGTTCTTCTATTTACTGCCATGCAAGGGCGGGGCTCGAACTTTGGACCCGGTTTTCTAGAGGGCCGGGCGCATTCCGGGCAGATGTTTTGGCATAGAACGCAAGGTCCATGCGTGCTATCGACAGCCAATCTGTTCCATGGGCCTGATCACATTCGCGTGCTGACAAACGGACGTGCATGCATGCATATATAGCCTATGTGGAGACCTTTTAAATAGCCCATTTGGGCTGGATTTTTGGCCCAAAACATGTTAGCGGTATCCATTCGGACAGACCTTCCGTTGGGGTCAGGTAGGCTCAGGACTACCCTCGATGCCCAACCTGGTCTGGGCTCACTCGCAGACTGTCAAACAGGCAAAACGCATGCATTTTTTGTGTAAACATACTCATCTTTTTACGGCTTTTCAAAGACGGGGCTCGAAATTTAGGCCTGGTTTTACCGGGAAGTGGCGCGTTCCGGGCAGATCTTTTGCCATAAGAGGTAAAGTCCATTCGTGCCCTCGACAGCCAATAGGGTCCGAGGGGCCTAAGCCCAGACACGTGCTGACAAACGACCGTTCATGCATACATATATAGCCTATGCGGAGACCATTTAAGTAGGCCATAGGCTGCTTTTTTTGGTTCCTGGCAGGTCATGGAAACACACCTAGGCCCCGACACCCACCCAAGTCCCTGAGACCTGGGCCCAGGCGCAACCTGGTAAACGGGCCAAATCGCAAGCATATATAGTGTGTGGAAAGGGGTTTGGCAGGTGACCGGTAGACATCCGGGCAGAACTTCCGGAGTAGACAGGTAGGAACAGGACTTCCCTCGACTCCCAATGGACCTGGGCCTAGGCGCAGACTGACAAAAACGAATATATGTCATATCCTTCTAATTACGACTGGGTAAGAGGCGGGGCTCGAACATGTGCGCGATTTTACCAGAGACGCGTTCCGGTCGGACTTTTTGGCATTGGAGTCACGTGCCCACGACAGCCTATCCCGTCGGAGGGGTCTGCATGCTTAACGTTGTTTATGCAATGTTTCTCCATGTCAATGTCCTGTATCCCCATGTCAATGCCATGAATCCCCATATCCATGTCCTCTATCCCAATGCCAGTGTCCAGTATTCCTATGTCCATGCCCCTGTATCCCAATGTCAGTGTCCAGTATCCCCATATCCATGTCCTGTATCCCAATGTCAATGTCCTGTTTCCCCATCTCCATGCCCCTGTATCCCAATGTCAGTGTCCAGTATCCCCTATCCATGTCCTGTATCCCCATGTCCATGTCCTGTATCCCCAGGTCCATGCCCCTGTATCCCAATGTCAGTGTCCAGTATCTCCATATCCATGTCCTGTATCCCCATCTCCATGCCCCTGTATCCCAATGTCAGTGTCCAGTATCCCCATATCCATGACCTGTATCCCCATGTCCATGTTCTGTATCCCCATGTCCATGCCCCTGTATCACAATGTCAGTGTCCAGTATCCCCGTGTCAATGTCCTGTATCCCCATATCCATGCCCCTGTATCCCAATGTCATTGTCCAGTATCCCCATATCCATGTTCTGTATCCCCATGTCCATGCCCTGTATCACAATGTCAGTATCCCCATATCCATGCCCCTGTATCCCCATGTTCATGCCCCTGTATCACAATGTCAGTGTCCTAGAACGCCTTCGCTTAAAAATGTTGTTAGCGTATTCTACAGTTAGACTGTCAACAAGTAATGTTGGTATTTATGGAGAACTTGGACGATATCCTTTGTCTATTACAGGTTTTATAAGAAAAATTAAGTATTGGTGTAAAGTCATTTTATCTGAAAATCGCATTACAATATGTGTATATAAAATAAACAAAGTTTAGATAATTGTTTAAATGGTTGTTAAAAGTGGATTTATAATGTTAAAACCTTGTTAGACAAATACGGCTTTTCTCACGTCTTTCTCTATCAAGAGAATGTAAATGCAAAGCAATATCCTATGTGTTATTGATGTTTTCACTAGAGGTTGGCACAACTCTTGACTTGAGACGAATGTCATTAATTTATATAAAATATTTAAACATAATTTACGATATGAAGTATTTCGTGATAGTTTACCCCCTGATTTGAGGTTCTTTATTTCAGAAATGAGAATATCAATACATACATAAAAGATTTAAAAAGAACGTTTCTTTATAGAAATACCAAAGCAAGAGAAGATTGACTCTACCAGTTTTGTGATATCGAAGATGAATTTCATTTTATTTGTACATGTCCTGCATATCATGCTCTAAAAAGACAATATATTCATAAACGATTTTACGAAAGAACATTTGTTTATAAACTGGCCAGTCTTCTTTATTCAAATGATAGGAAAATACTGTATAATTTATCTCTATTTATAAAAAAATCGGTGGTGTTAAGAAATATCCTTCCAACGTCATAAACTGAAACCTGTTCTTTCTTGCACCACTGTGGCCAACGTTTTACTGGGGGGGGGGGGGGGGGGGCGTGCGTGCGTGCGTGCGTGCGTACGTGTGTGTGTTAAATTTTAGATTTTTTGTCCGCCTACGCTAAAATGAATTGAAGGGATTTTTGCCAAAGGGTATTTTGTCCTAAAATTTGGAAATATTGCCACTGTTTGTGTTTTTATTTTGCTTGGATATAACACATCAATAAACAGCATTTTGCAGAACCTTTTCAGGTAACAATGGCTTATATGATTGTTTAAGAAAACATATTTTGTCCAAACTGTCCGTTTCAACCTTTAAATGCTACACGCACAGCTGATATTGCACATGAGCCAGATGAAAAATTGTATGACCGGGGAGGCTAAGCCCCTCGTCCCCACCCCGTCCCGGTAAATCCGGGCCTGCATTGGCTGCATTGTCCCTATATGTCTTTAATGGCTGCGCTAAAAGCTGCGTCTTATACCCATCCGTTAGCTATTCGCTTAATGCGGGCTGTTTTGATATCATTGCTTGTTGCTGTCCAGCCTGATGTTAGTGGCAACACGGTCCATGGAACGAAGGGAGACAACCAAACCAATTGCCAAACAAATGCGGATCACCAGTGGTCCGACAAACTCTAACTTTTCTAAAAAGGCAAAAAAAAAAAAATTTAATTGTATAGTTTGATCAGAATACAAATGTCTTTTATTCTTATTATTTATGTTATATGTTTAAAGCTCTCATATTGCACTCTATGAAAGTTTTACATAATTTAGTCTCTTTACTCTAAATAATAATGTAAGATACTGGTAGCAAGTATGTTTAAATTAATTTCAGCAGAGGGCCGCTATTGTTGGAAAGCGATTAGTCACCAACTAAAAATTGTTTCTGTGATATATTTATTGTCAGTTGGAAGGCTCAAGATCTTTTCTGAGTATTCCTTGACTAGGCAATATAGATAACATGTAACAGAGTGAACTTCTGATCTGGAATCCATTATCCTATGTGGTAGGTCAAAATCCATTTTATTGCATAACATTCAAGTGAGGTCTTCTAGCTGAACTTCAGGGAGTTACATCATGTCCAGATGTGGTATTTTGTCTTCTTTCCCCATAAAATATATAGATGTATTTTCAAGGAGAATTTCAGAATTTAAATGGCTTGATATGAAATACAAATAAACACTTTTTTCATTTTTTAATAAGAAAAACTGTATACACCTGATTATAATTTAAAAAAACAAAACCTTTCAAAAACAACCAATATAAGCTAACATTATTTACAAAACCTACCAATCTATAACAATATAAAGAAAGGAATGATAGTACAAGATACGGTTAAAAAGAGACTTGTTGGGCAGGCCATAGCTTATACATCAGATGCCATAATAAAGAAGCGTATTTTGTTATTGGTTATTGTTTGTTTGTTTTTTGTTAAAAAAAGCCATTAAAGGTTCTTTAAATAACCAATATATCCAACTTTCTTAATATCTGGTGTATAAATTTCTTAAACACCTAAATAATGCATTACAAACTTCAAAAGTATCTAATGTACATTTTCATTGTTTCTGCATTCTTTTTTTTTTACAAGAATTTAAGGGTAAAACAGATATAATGCATCAAGATAAAAATGTAAGTGGCAGATCCTGCTAAATTTATTTTAACATCCATGCAGTGCAGGACTGAGGTATCCCAAGTTGGTGAATCTAAACACTTGACTGTATTGACTCTCTTATATATCTACAGTGTATTAAAAAAAGGAAACAAAAAGTAAAATGCTGTTGCAATGTTTATCTTTCACAGAGGGATGAAAAACACACATCTGAGAATATGTACTAAGTATACCAAAAAACAATAACATAATATTATAATGTTTGTGAAAATAACTCTACACAATATTTTTATCCAGCATTTAATTTTACAATAAAAGATCTTTCTTTTCTTCACAATACATGTACATTTTATTATTTTAAGTTTAGAAATACTCTGAAGTTTCCGCAAGAACATACCATGAATGTATCTCATTCCCATTCCCATATGTTAACAGTGCATAGGTATTTAAACACCTGCTTAACTAATCTTCATTTTTTTTTAGTCTAAGTGATGTGAAAGTCAAAATATAGCAAATGCATCTCATTCATAATCTGATATATTGATACACTATGAGTCTATCTATATCTAGTCATGGTTACCCGATTACAACTTCTAATAAAAATAACTAAATGTACCCGCTTTGTAAAATATATACAACAAACATTCCAGATCCTGATCAGATTTCTCTTTAAAGCAACTTGGTCACGATTGGTCAAATCTGCATACATGCGAACTCTCTCGCTTTTGGAGGGTTGTTTTACACCTTTTTCAGAAATCTCCCTATTTGAAAACAGATAACTTCCTTCTTTGTTAATGTGATAATCACAAAACTCCCTCTTTACAAGAGAAAATCTCCCACTTTGGCTTCAGAGAAAGTTCACATGCATGAATCTGCATTTTCTACCATTTCAATAAGCAAAACTTTGTTCAACCCAGACAATAAGTCACACAAAACATTCAGCAACCTAAATATTAATGTGTGACCAAGTGGTTAAATGTGTCACGGACCTGTGCAAAACTTTGAGTTGGGTCTGAAAAATCTGTGCCTAGCAGGTATAATGGCTGAGATTCGTGTAAATGAACATGTACCTTTCTAAAATGACAAGATAAATCTTACCAAATGTATCATTTTCATTTATCTTTATCAGAAGAACCTAAGTGCGGAGAAAAAAAAATGCATATTGCTACAAATTTAACAAAACATTTATGCATAGTGAAAAAAACAGTTTATCTTTTGCTTGGTCCAAGCTCAATTATTAGTCAGATATCAAAATAATGTCAGGAAGATTCTTCAACTACTCAATGAGATTAAATTTACAGCTTACATATATTTTAACCTGGCATTTGTGAAAAAAATATACACATTGTAAGGTCATGAAAGGGTAATGTAAATATATTTACAAAGAAAAAATCACTGTAAGTTTAACATATTTTTTATGTGTTTTCTTCCAATTTGTATGCATAATAAAATATTTGCACCAAGAGAAAAGGTGCCTTGATGTGGCAATGCCATCGAGAAAGGGAAAAAAAAGCTTGGAATTACACCATATTTTCTGCAGATTGCAACATATTTTATTTGTAGTATTTGCTAGCAATCTTGATGCAGTTAGATATTCAAGATTGTAACAAATCTTACAGTTAAAACAATATAGTTTTTTGGATCATGCCTGTGCATTTTGGAATAAATCAACAAGAGATGTTCTTTCTGTTTTATACCCTTGGAAAATGATAAAGATGATGTCATGTATAATGTTTGGCAAAACCAGTAGCTATGGGTCAAAAGAAATGCTGATTTTTCAGTTAAATGTCTTTTCATTAAAATAATAGAAAATTTCTAAAAGTTGAAGCACTGTCATTACTCTTAACAATCTCCCATGCAGAGTTGTTGTTCGTTCCTCTCTCAGACACCTATGCAATGGGCTCACGTCAAGATTTTTGACGTAAATTTTAAAGTGTTATTTTAAGGATATTTTCAAATTAAAATAATACTTCTACATAAAATGAATAAACATCTACAAAAAAAGACTTATATTGAAATATATAATTAAAGATATTTAATTAATTCAAGTGCACTATTTTTGGAAGAATAACATAGTGATATTAATGCGCATTTGTAAATAAACTTTTTGAAAGTCATGTGGATCGAAAGTAGTCCTGACATTAAGTGAGCCAATAACAGAGGTGAATGTACGAGCCGATGGTAGAGACTGCACTCTTAAGTGTTAGAAAACCAAAACCTTTGTCAATAAGGCAATGACACAACACAATAATAGATTAAAAATTACACAACTCAAACTCCAAAGGAATAAAATGAGCGCCATTTAAGAGTAGTCTGTAAAATGTATGTTCTTATGAAAATCATTCAAATTAATAACCACAATGTAGAGTTTAGATAGAAAGCAATGGATATAATAATACATAAATTCCCTTTTTTATCACAACCTGCTTATTTTTTCAACAATATTTATTTTGTATCTTGATCAATGATGATTTTAACACACAAACTACTTATCTTGAGATGCATACAGCCTAAAACAAGTTTCATTAGCCTTTTTTTCAGCCAACAAAATACTCAAGCAGTGATGATTTTACCTTTTTGTTTCTAACAAATCTACAGGATGTATATTTTTTTTAAATAATGGGCCCTGACAAAAAACAATGGGCTACTATATGTATAAGGTATATCATTAATTACTGTTATATTACTTCATTTACCAAATTCCATCTTCCCCTTTACAATAACCATGAATAAGTTTTAGCCAGTGTTGTTGAAATGTAGATTTCTTTGTGTGCACACCATTTAAACATCAGTATCAATATTGTTTACATCGTGTCCAGTGTCAACAACTTTGCCAAAAAGTGCTTCAGCATTTGCTATCTGTCATTTAATTGTGGGCAACTTTTCCTTTTCTGGAGGCAGCAGGAAAATATCTTACTGATAGTTTGTTTACAAATGACAACATGTGTTTAATACAACCCATTTAATAGGCCTGTTTCCATCGGATAAGCCATTGGAATTGGACCAATCTGTGGATCATTTATAAATGTGTCCGGTGCGCATTCATATTATACCAAGTTTACCCATGTATTTTCTATGAAAATGGCCTTATTGTGTGCAAGTTCATAATGCTAATTTCAGACTGATTTTTGTGAATGATTTTCGTGAGGAGTCTTTATTTCATGCATCCCTATGGACACACATGTTTATTAGTCTATGGTAAAAAATGTGCGTCAGGGTAGCCGAGGTAAAATGATCACTGTAGACATGAACTACCTAAGCAAGCTTTAAGCATGCTGTTGCTCACACCCATTTATTTGAGACAATTAGTAACAGTAACCGTTCATTCAAGATACAAGATAAATCTGTATGTAACCAACCTACAACCTGTGCATGCTAATATTCATGCATTACAATATAATCTATGCAGACATGTGTTACAATATACTCTATGCAGAGTGCCTTTGATATTGAAGAAGATGATTTTCCTGTTTTTAAAGAATATATTTTTCTGCAAAAGATGACCTCCAAGATGACAATTCTTTTTCTGAAGCTCTTGATTACTATCAAGATTAAAGAATAATATCTCCTCATTCTTATATTTTATTTACAATTACCCTTTCGTTACTAAAGCTTCAAAAAACTCTGATTCTTTCAAGAATACAAAATGAGAATATACTGGCTAAACTGTGCCCCCAAGTAAAGGTTAGAAATAACTGATTCTCTGGCTGTGCTTTTTTTCATGAGTAAGTTTTTTTCATCTTCATCAATGATGCATATTCTTCACTCAGTGTCTCAAGCTGCGACTGCAGATTGGCTATGGACACGGCTGTCACTACAGATGTTTTAAAGTCCTTCTGACTTTGTCTCAGTGCTGGAGGGACAAGAACCCCAAACCACTTGATGGGATCAACTATCTTGCTTGTCTTCTTCTTATTGCTGTTCTCAGTGGAGAACGTCTTCATCGCCACATTTTCTACACCTGAAACTCTTTGTTCATCTTCTGACTTGTCAACATTTCTCTTTCTTAATCCCTCAGTTTTGTCTGAATCTGCATGATCAAGACTGATTTCACTGAACTGCCCTTCGATGTCTGTTTTCATGCTAACCTCTTCCAAAGAAAACTGAGCAGGTTCCTCTACATTAACTCTCATGTTTGCTTTCATCTTAATCTGATCACATTGTTCAATACCCACTCTCTTGATACCCATGCTATACCTGAAATTGAAGAAAAAAATCTTGGTTAAAAAAGCATGTTCAAAATTATGAAGATCATCTTGAACATGTAACATTCTTCTCCTATCATGGACTAGGAATTGAATTTCACCAATCAAAAAGCAGGCCTCTTCTATTTGTATGCTTAGAAACAGTAATTAAGGGTTACAAATGGTAGAACTAGACTGTTCCATGTTATAAAATAGGCACTGGTAAAGTAACAAGTTAAAGTAAAAAATGATCACCTACAGTCTAAGAGATGACAAACTAAAGGAAACGAAAGATTTAATGCAGTAACAATATTTTAGTAATATTTTTTATAGATGGATTCAAAGAAGTTATGGTAAAATAGCTTTTATATCACAAAAGTCTACTTTTATGCTGCTAAACAAACTTTGGTGACACCAAACTTGATTATTATTCATTTTCAGGAAAAACGCTTTCTGATTTTTTACTAATACATAATAAAAATAAAACAACAATATATTTTTATACAAAAACGGAAGACATTTTACCTTGATCTAGACATATTGAGGAAGCCAGACTTAAGCTGATCATTTAGTAAATCTTGCTCTTTGTACAGCTCTGCGAGAACTGTGAAGAATTCCATTAACACTTCATCGATCTTTGAACACAGTTCATCTTTGGATGAAAACTTTGGGGGTGAGGTAACACTCGTCATTGTGATTCCTAAATTATAAATAAAAAAATACATTCTGTTTATATATGGGTTATAGGTATTACTAAGTATTAGTCTACCTTCAAGCTGATTGTTTTCCAGCCAACACAACAGTGTAACCTTCTCAGATACTTCCATTGTCTGGAGGATCACACCTTGGTAGTATATGGCGGAGGGATATGTGCAGAACTGCAACATATTGTTTATCATTTACCAATTAAACTTTAATGTGACAATGGTAACTGCTATTTAATTGACAATGTATCTTTGTTATAAGGATAATATACTAGTTGTTATGTCACAGGCACTGACATTTGACTATATAATCATCAGTTTTACTATTGCTTTACAGTGTTCTTCCTAGGGCTCAATATTGTAACATTATCGCATTTAATTTAAAATGGTGTGACACGTGTCACGTAAGAATTTGCCGGTGATGACACCAGTAAATAGTGTATTCAGCCAGGATCCAGCAGGCGTTGAGTGTTGTAACATTGTTCTTGTTTGGCTCACTTGCAAGCAGTCAATGCAGGATCATAGTTCTCAGCCAATGGTATAGATTGATACAACGGCTAAGGCTTATAGCTGATCATGTGCATTTAGAGGTGTACGGACATTTGCCCCCCCGGACATTTGCCCCCCGGACGTTTGCCCTCTTTTAAATGCAGGCCGGACATTTGCCCCCCAGTCGTTTTTCAGAGCCGGACTTTTGCCCCCCTGCCGATTTTCAAAGCCGGACGTTTGCCCCCCTCAACAAAACTTGAGGGCGGACTTTTGCCCCCCCCCCCCCCCCCCCCCCCCCCCATAACGTAAGGGCGGACTTTCAAAAAAATCAATCTGTCAATTTCATTAATTTTTATGCATATACTACCTCGTTCGCTAAAAAATGTTCTAATCAAAATGTGCTTGTTGTATATTTGTTTTCATTATTTTTGTCAGTTGTACTTTCACGTGTTATATTCTTATTATTTAAACTGTTGTAATTAAGCCTGTAATAAAACTTGAATTTATTTTGTCTCGTTTTACATGTCATCCCTATGAGATATAAAAATGAGGTGCATTTTATAAAGTTACTAAAAACATAAAATATATAATACTTGACAAAACAGAAGAAAAACATTAAACGGATCTATATAGTTTTTCAGACGAAATTATGCCTACAATACGTGAATTTTGCAAACTAATTTTGATTAATCAAAGTGTTTTAAATGGGTCTAGGCCTACCAGTTGATTGACAGTTAACCTGTTTGTGACACTCTACGCATGAGTGGCAAGCGATCGCGGGAAATGTGTAGCAAACAACCTGTTAAAGCCGAAGTCTTGCGGGTTCGACGGCGAGAGTTTTAGAACGGGTAAATTGTCTCGGAACCTGATTCGATGTAAAGATATTAAGGCAAACTAGATTGTAACTTTTACTTAATTCCAGTCCTATGAAAAAAATTATAGAAAATGTAGCTACACCTAACACATTTCATGTACTGTAGCACCATGTAGTACCGTTTGTGTATGTTTCTAATATGGCGGGAAGACATTTACAGGCGGGACACAGAGTTTGAGAAGAAAGGGAGGGCCATTTCCGCCTTGACATTTTAGTTGAGGGGGCAAACGTCCGCCTTGTAATTTCAGCTGGGGGGGCAAACGTCCGCCTTGTAATTTCAGCTGGGGGGCAAACGTCCGCCCTTCACAAATAGGGGGGCAAACGTCTGGGGGGCAAACGTCCGGGGGGGCAACTGTCCTAGATTCGCATTTAGAATGGCTTCAATTGCAAAAAAAAAGGAAGACCAACTTTAAGCTTTTTTAGCTATAAATCATCAACCGGAAGTTTATTTAAATTTAAATGTTCAAAAGTTGAGGAATGAGACCTTGTTCATTGTGAAGGAACTAAATCCATTGTTTAGAGGCTAAAATATTCTATGTCCACTTGATTTTGAAAATGTCCTGTACTTTCTATACTTGACGGGACACTATCCCCTAAATTCAAAATCCTTGGCAGAGCACTGTTTTATATCAATTCAGTTTACTCCTCTGAACCAGTTGTCTCTTGCAATATCTAACAATTGCTTAAATGCAACCATCATTTTATCCACATGATGACATTTTGTTTAAAGACACCATGATAAAAATGTGTTTGTATGAAAACAAATACTTTCTAACTGTTAAAATAAATGGGCCATTTATTTAAATAGTTATAACCAGACTATGACACGATATATATACCATGCCTAGGTACGCACCTGAAATCCTGGTGCAGGAATAGTTGTACCACTACAATCTTGTTTTGGGAATAGTAGTACCATTTTGGGAATAGTCTTACCATCTTGAATTTTATATTTCCATATTAGTGGTGGCATTTACAAAGTTCTTTAATTAACATGTAATAAGCGGCCACTCAAACAAACCTGAAAGACAATGTGTGACCGTTGTTTTTATTGAGGTGATGTGCTAGAGGTGTGACCATAAATAACCTTCACTTACACAAGAACAGTCCTATCGAAGGCTTTAATTATACAGATCAGCTACTATCGATTTACACATAGAAAGTGCAAACTCATGGCTGTCTACTAATTGTGTAAGTTTCAATTTGCTCATGTAAATTATTAATTGCAGCCATTGTTTATGCTTGAATAATAAATGAATCCATTATTTTTTTATTTTCAAAATTGTCATAGATTAAACATTTGAACCATTAACTGTAAATAATCAAAATTAATTCACTTACAAACACGAGATTACCAGCAAATATAAGATGCAATATTTAGAACATATCGGCAGTATAGATAAAGTCCTGGAAGTTTTTTACAAACAAACTCTATACTAAAAATTGACTTATATATGTTATTTGTGGTACGACTTTTCTCAATACAGTAACGGAGGTATGAGATTGTAGTGGTACGTCTATTCCCATAGCCTGAAATCCTATCATGACCTATGGTATCAAAACAAAGACAACTGGACTATCTCGCTTCCACTAAAGAAACAATAAAATAGACAGTGTAGCTAGACTTTACAATAACAGTTTGAATGCACCTTTTTATAAACAATAACAATGTATGATTCTCAGAAATGTATAAAAAGTTGTTTAATAATAAATACTGGTTCAGTGTGTATCCAATTTTAAACAGTTTACTGCAATTAAGCTATTTATAATATTAACGTAACACGTCTCAATGTATTTAAAGTAAGTTATTTGATTATATGATGACATAAAATTGGCAGAGTTGCTTTTCATTAACAAACCTTTTATGCGTACAGGTGGTTGTTGTACTTTCGGTTTTACCGGAAGTTGTTTTATTTTCATGTGACCCACAAGCGATACTTCCGGTAAGAACCAAACTCCCCGCAGTGATTACTTCCCTTGACAGTACATTATATAAGTAGCAACGCGTGACGTAATCGCTGTGAGGAGATAGGGTAAGAACCAAACTCCGCACAGGGTTTATAACATCGCTACGCTGGCTTAAAACCACTGCCATCATACAAATCACGTGACGATAGTCAGATCTGATAGATGACAGGGGCGTGCCTGGGCGACTTTTGAGTATACGCATTATTCCTAGGGAGTCCGGGGGCGTGCCCCCCCCCCCATCCGGATTTTTCCATAGAACGCCACAGATGTATTCGGGTGGGGGGGGGGGAGTGGCGGGTACTCTCACTGTCTAAAACAAAGAATTGTCTTAGAAGATGGAAGAGACAGAAATACGTCAAGTTGGATTGTTGAAGATTGTGTAGAAAAATGTTTAAATTACATGGATTTAAATAATAAAGACAATTAACTGGTAGTGCCTAAACCGGGTTAGGCGACGATTTAAATTCGCTTTTAGGCGTTTTTATTTTTTCAATTTTTGGAAGCAACTGTACGCACGTGCGTAAGTGCGTAAGCCCAGGCACGCCCCTGGATGAGGCTTTTGCCGTAACCAACAGGCAGATTAGCTATGACGTCTTTGCCTGCCAACAGAGACTGCAGACACTCGATCTGTTTGGGTTTCGCTTTTATGGAGGAGTCAAACTCCGTTATTACTTTGTGCATTTCTTCAACAGTATCCATTGATTGTTTACATCGAACCGGTGTAACACTGAAATTTCGCCCTCGGCGAAAGGACGGAAATGGCCGAGTTGTTACGATTGTAGTGATAAATACATTCTTTTTTTTTCTTTATCGTTAGAATTTGTTTTTTCATCCATTATTAGTCGTTTTTCTAACATACACATTCATTCCGATTGTCATTTTACTAAACAAAAATTAAAAGTAAAAAAATCAAATCCTTCCAGATCTGGAAGGATTTCTGTGTGGTAGCAGAGATTCTCCTTACTGAAAGGGGGACATCACTGCGTTGGAGATTGGGTAAGAACAACAATAAAGATTGTCTGAAGTTCCTTCCCCTGGTCACCATATGAGGTGACACGACACTAAATGAATTTGTTCTGTCTGTAAAGGTAACAACTTTAGAAGCAGTTTAACAGCAAATTGTTTATTTAAGAACCACAAAGCTAATATCGTGAGAAAGACCAATGCATTATCTATAACAGGGCCTCTGCAAGGAAAAGGTATGTGTCGCGAAGACGGTTATCCTACCGCGAAAACATACACCGTTCTTTTGCATTAAAACCCCGCACATTTTCAACGGAATGATCAGTTCCGGTGATGGGACAGTGAAGTTGCAGGGGCGCCGCAGACCGATTTTGACATTCGTTCTATATGGGTTATGGGGCATCCCCCCTCCACACTGAAAAATATTTGTTTCTTAAGTGTAGGAGATGTGTAACGAAATCTTTAAAATAAATTTTAATTGCATTACTAAACTGAGCATACAACTATGAAAAAAGGCGAAGACATAAACCTTGAACAAAATAACTTTGCTGTTGATAACTGATTCAAATTCTTCCAAATATGCGCAGATAGGCAAACTGTTAACACATATTTCGCTTTAAGTTGGACCATAATCGGACGCATAACGTACGCGATATTAATGATAACAAATGATAATGACATGCCACTGCACAGTGAAAACAATGTAGTCATTTGAAATATAAATCAGTTTAGCCCAACATTAATAGCCCGCAAATATAACTTAGGTGTTTATGTCTGGTAGAGTTAGGTCAATAACGTAAATACGTCATGTTCACCTATATATTTATCCGGAATTAAGAGTTGGCCGAAATAACTGTACACTTTCAATATTTGTATTATTTATTAGCTCTGAGAACTGATCACGGAAATGCAATCCAGCATTTTAAGTTCTATTTATAAATATCTATCAAATGTGAAAAGAGTAGTACACGTGAGCAACAAAATACAGCATTTCTCTATAGAATCTATAGACCATTGTGGGCCGCCATTATTTGCGTTTGAAAGACGAACCGTTTGTCTTATCAGTACGCAGAAAACCAGACTACAATAAAGATATTTATTTGTCAAAACAAGTAATTTAGTTTAAAAACAAAAACAAAAAAACAACAACAAAAATCAGAGCAACAGTGCAATATTGTTGTTCACATGAAACTTCGATAATAATTATATTAAAGATTAACTTAAATTCTCCCAAATATAATTACTGCAGACTAAAATTCGTCTCGATCATATGTTAAAAGTAAAAAATGAACACTCATAGGAACTGTTTGTATATCTAGTATTTATGATGAAGATATGAGTCAAACTAAAAACTTTTTGTAACGATTATTCGGGATTCGTATCCGACTAGAAAGCGCCTCAAAGCGACTCCTTATTACATATATTACAAATGATTTAAAAGTCGGAATTAACATACAGAAAAATTGTATCCATACACCTGTACTGTCTTGGTTCGTATCATATAGACTGCATTTTAAACACTTGTTACAGTCTTTCGCCCACTTGGTGATTGCAGTACATACAAATGACCTCGGCACAGTTAGGACTACATATTGTGCATAATGGTCTTGGGGAATTGGCTGCCATCTTGCCGAGGCTACTTTCCCCCATATTAACTCCGATGCCTATTTCTGTAAGTAAAATAGTCGAGGTGATCCGTATGAAACCGGCTGTATTCACAGTATAATGCACTTGCACCCGCAAGCTGTTACCCGATTTTAAGGGAGCGAAAACATATCAATGTCCAGGTTTTGTTTTCTTTGAAGTACCGTAATATTGTGCTGAAAACAAATGTAATCTTTATTACAATATGAATTAAATACGTCACACTGTTTTTAGCGAAGACAGTAGCCGGCAAAAAGAAAAAGTTGTGCACCTTTACTGCACGAAATATAGTATACAAGATCCTGTGTCCTTTTACTGTTTTGATGTTTATGTTTTCAAACAAGTATTTTGTATTACTTAGTCGTTATATTTGAGTAATTGCGAAGACAGCCAGATTAAATAAACATTATGCCTCGAAAATCCTGGTCTATCTTATTTTAGCCTACAATAAGGCAACTTAATAATTCAGAGAACAAAATCTAGTCGATCGCACATGTTTTATTCTTCCTACGATCAATGTCGATTTTGGTTAACAGTGAAGAAAAGAGTCTTTAATTAATGTAGGTCCCTATCGCACCAAGGGTTCATTCTTGCATAAAAGGCCAGATTCCAATTAGATTTAGATAGCTGCTTTCATACTGTTATTAAAACTCTATCAACGTATAATTAAATATAACATGCAATTGAAACATGTTTGTATGAGTGTGCATGTACCAAGAAGGTTTGTGCAAAACAAATAGATAGAAAGCACACCTACAACGAGTTTTTTTAGAGTTTAGACACCCCCACTCCTCCCCCCCCCCCCCCCCCCACACCCCCTATAAAATAAATATCGGACGCCGATTAAAACGTAACTATTTCCCACTGAAATGTTAAAGTAACAAAATCATCATAATATCATCTGACATCAAAAGTTGTTTAAGATCATCATTATCATCATCATCATCATCATTCATTCATTAGTTCATGATGATGATGATGATTCAGATCATTTTAACCTATTTATGATGTCCGACGACGAACAACATAATCTTTTCATAATTAACACAGTCACCAACTCAAAATCACATTATTTATGGTTATTATGTAATGTCATAGGAGCAGAAGAATAACCGCCATATCGACGTCATTATCGCTATCATTAAAGGTTGTATCGAACTGTTTGCCGATATATAAATACATGTATCAACGTCTTTTCAATGTTGTTGAGAATTTATGCATAATTCACGCATAAACCTGTACTTTAGGTTAAGTAAAGATTATTTATAAATTATAACAGTAACACTTCAAATCTTGAAATACATCGCATAAACAACCATTATTTTCAAATCTATAAATGGATATGATGGCGATTTCTGCTAAAAATAGATATCGACGTCATGGCTGAATACCCGGATGTTCATTTAAAGTGAGGTCAAAAGTAAGTTGTCACATTGTTTTCTTAGTTTATAAACTGATAACTGTGCAGCGTTGCTCAGATAGGAAATACATTTTTGTAATGACAACTGTGGTGTGTATGCTTTACTTTGTACATGGATGCAGGGCACCAATAAATAGCATTTTGCTGGATCTTCTCAGAAAACAATAGTTTGTTTGGTTGCATGAGAGGTAACAAAATGGTCCAAACTGTCAGATACCACCTGCAAGAATTGCATCAAATAGAAAATGGAGAGGATTAAAACGAAAAAACTGGACTTAGGGAGTTAAATATAAAATGTAAAAAGAAAGATAGCAAAAAAGCTCAGTAAAAAAGAGAGTAAAGAAGTAAGGAAGAAGAAGAACTTGTAAGACAAAGATGGATTTAAGATGTAGGGATGATGATGAAAAGGAACGAATGAATATGAAAAAAAAAACAGTATATGAAAAATGTAAGTTAGTTACAGACAGCAGGTTAATAATGGCGTAACTCTTCGCATGCTTAGCCCGAATTAATGAAACTGAAGTACAGTGAGTTTATCCAGATCAGCCTGTTGGTAGCTGTCTGATCAGGGCCTGTACTATTACAAAGAATGTGTGCTTAACAGGTGTTACGGTAAATTTAAGAAAAATAGCGTGACAAGAATTAATTAAAACTTACACCCTAAATAAACGTCCTGCTTATGCTAAGTATCACAGTTACATAGACTGTACGTGAGGACACATACGCTTGTTTGTCTCTCATATATATAAAACTCAAGGCACAGATTAAAACGTAAACATGTCACACTGGAGCGTTTTAATGGTGAAATATAACAATATACAGGCAACTGTAACAAACAAACAAAAAAAGAAAAAAAAGATTGTATTAAGTATCGTTGTCTTGTTTTGTAAAGTACAAACAATGCACATAATAAACTGTCAAGATAATAGTAAATATTTTCTTTTTCACTTTTCGATTAGTTTTGTTGACACGTATCATTAGGTGTACTCAGAATATACGCATTTTGTATTCCACTTCATTGCTTGTATATTGCTACAAGTATAAAAACAACAACAAAAAAACACAAGTGTCAATAATTTAAATTTCTGTTTATCAATGACTCCATGAAGTCTGCAGTACCGGGCTCTTGCTACGCGCACTGGGGCCTTTTATAGACCAACACTTAACTGAAGCAAAAAAGCAACACAGGAATTCGCAGTTGTTTGGCATATCGAAGAAAAAGACCGGAAATTCTGACGTTAACAGTGCAGCTTGTAATCCTAGACTTCGAAAGTTGAGACAAATTGGATACATGCAACTAAATATTGGGAGGAATTATTTCACATTAAATTATTCAAGGAAACAATCGGGAATGACTTAAGACTTCGAATAATGCCATCTGTTTAAATAACCTGAACTTGAGTAACTGAAGCTCGACTGTAAAACAAGATGTCAATAATGTAGCTCGTAATAACAAAAATGCATTGTGCTTGTTTGTTTTTGGCGAGATGTTTTATTTGCGAGAAAAGAGCCGATTACGCAGAGAGCAGACAGCCTAGATGAAAGCAAAGTAGTACAAAGTCTAGCATGCTCTCTGTGGCGCCTAGTATGTCGCACATCCTTGATCTTACTTATAGAAACAGGGAATCAGACTATGAAGTCATGTAGCCTACGGCTCTGGCTTCGAAAGCGGCACCAGCAGATATTTTCCAAATTCCTCTGCAGTATCCACAACAACGCAAGCATGCACTGCTCCTTGTTTGCCGAGAAACACAGCCTCGTCTCCGATTGGATAAACAGGTTGATGCCAGATGTCCGCGTGAATCTGCACGCCAAATGTCCCATCAAAATAAAAAGCAACAAAGTTTTCGGGTTTGATGTCATCTCCAGGTAGGGCGAGTAGCGCTACGAAGGCGTCGCCGTCTTTGGGGAAGAAGACCTGTTAATAAAGTGATGAAATGGTTTTGACAATTTACCTTAAAATAGCAAGCCCTACAATTTGTTACTAAGACAACCATTTGAAACGTCAGTTTCAGAAACGTTCGTTAAAACAACATATTCGATTATGAAAACAATAAAATGAAATAATGCACTTGCATAATGTTATTTTAAACCTTAGGTCTAAAGTATGCACCGACTTTAATGGTTCTGCCCACTGATTGCTTACATATAATCCGCTACAACTTTGACAGTGTATGCGTCAGTATTTTGCTTTTGATATTCAATTCAAATAGAAATATATGTACACGTATGTCAATAAGGAGGACAATGATGATCCCGTCAAATGATTAAAAGTCTCAAAAAAAGAAAAGAAAGAAAGAGAGAAAAATACACGGATTACCATGTTATATTTTCGCATTCATCAGGATATAAAAGATTACAATGTATATGGATAATAAAAATAGAAGACATTTTTTTTTTTATTTTGCACAGGTATGCAGAGTATTGGCGCCTTTTCAAATAAGTCTTTACTTCGGCAACCTTCTTGTTGGCATCAAATACAGAAAGTTGCCGAAAATATCCACATAAGCGAAGATTTCCACAAAAGGATAAGTTAATATCTAACCTGTCCTCCATCCGGATGATAATTTGCTTCTCGGGCAAGTACGTGAGTCCGGTTGTTCGGTGAAACATTTTTAGGCAACCGACCTGTAACGTAGTCCCCGCCCACCGCGTTGTTCACCGCAGTAAGTTGGTCCCCGTCCCACCTGTACACAAAGTCACCGCTGCACTCTCCTGCAAGGGTACCAGTACCGGGACAGAGGGGGCGCGGTCCTGGATAGGATGGATTAGGATTAGCCGGCACTTTTGCCGATACTGTACAGCGACATTTTATAGCATTTAGCACAGAGGCACTTATGAGGTGCCCAGGGACTGAACCCGGCCGGTCCATTATACTTACACTTAAGAGTCAGGCGTAATGCTGTCCCCTTAGCCCCGAGCGAACGGAGGGAAATCACTACTACCAACTTTAAAGTCTTTGGTTTGACCCGGCCGGGGTTTGAACCAGCCACCTCCCGATCCGCAATCCGACGCTCTACCACTTGAGCTATTGCGGCCGTACGGTCCTGGATCTCTCTCTCTCTCTTTCTCTCTCTCTCTCTCTCTCTCTCTCTCTCTCTCTCTCTCTCTCTCTCTCGATATATATATATATATATATATATATATATATATATATATATATATATATATATATATATATATATATATATATATATATATATATATATTTATTTATTTATTTATATTATGTATATATGGACTCACCGGACTTAAGAGATATTAATCTGGAGTTTTTTTAGCTGGGGCTGGGGTGAAGTCAATCTTGGTAGAGAGAAACTTCCGCACTTGCATGCAAATGATTTGAATGATTTAACTAAACTGATGCCAATAGTAGTTACTGGTCGGCATGGCGTCACAATCTGATCACCTCGGCCTTTATGCTATGCAAGAGACCTCTGACATAATAAGGCGCCATCTTGGATCTACTTTGTGTGTCTTAGTTTTAATACTGGGTATTTAATGTTGACTTTTCAATTTTCCGTAAATCATATAGATTGTATTGATAAAAAAAATCGTTGTTATTGCAAGATATACTCAACTAAATGATATATATATAATTTGTTACTTTCTCGCGAACGGACACTGTTTCATAACTCAGGCGACGCACTTTGGTGTATTCTAGAGCTATGTACGAGGTGTATTTTACGAACCATACGGAAATACCCGAAGTTTTACGATTGCATGGCGTCATTGCAATGGGACTGGGTGTGGTGCCCTGCTCGGTGATTACGACAGTCTACCAGAGTGGCTGTATCCCTGATTCTGCAAAACTTTGAATTTAACAAATCTTAACATCTCGAAAATTGTCAGTGGAAGAGAAGAACAGCTTACAAAATAAACAAAAGTCAAACCTTTCACTGGCCAAGGGGTAATCTCAACCTTGCAAGCATCAAAGTCCCGGACAATGGTTCCGTATCCCTTTAATGTCTCCTCTGTTGCTATGACAATCGGGACCGGAAATGGATCTCCATACTTAGGATCATGCGCATCTGTATAGTTACCGTAACCACTCATTGTTGTTCGCTATACCAGTTAGGATTAGTGACTGAGGTCTGTAGGGGGAAAAAATGTAAATGTATTTGTGAGCTGACATCACCATCTGACATTAATCGTAGTTTATAGTAAAGTTGGTTATCCCCATATGATGTTGATGATGATGATATAATGAGAGTGATGATCATGATTATGATCATGGAGATCTGAAACTACTATTGATTAAACCATCATCATTAATCTAGACACTACCGTCGTGGTCATCATCGTCACCATCATTTTCAGACATCATCACAAAAACACCTTACTGATGATCCTCGTGTAGCGTCATGGTTAATAAATGCATCAAGTAGAAGAACGTGATGAACGAAAAAAAATTGACTGAGGGAGTTGAAGATAAAGCAACAAAAATGGACTTGGGCTTTAATTACTTTTGTAAATATGTCTTTACTTACATTGTATATCGCTTTTCGTTGTGATATGTTGCTTACTATTTTATACATATAAAATGCTCTTCATATTTGGAGAAATTACAGATAAAAGACCATATAAAAAGGAAAATTAGTTTAAGACGGCAGGTTTTAGTGGCATAACTCTTAACGTGCTTAGTCCGAATAATTCAAACTTACAGTGTGTTGATCCAGAACAGCCAATCCCCGTTGGGAGCTGTCTGATCAGGGCCTGCACTATTCTTAAGAATGTGTGTTTAACAGGTGTTGCGGTGAATTTAACAAAACAAAGCGTGATAAGAATTAAAACTTACACCCTAAATGATCGTCCTGCTAACGCCACGTATCACTGTTACATATTATACTGCGTGTGTAAAGCCTTGTTTATCTGGTATGTGTTTATGCACGGTAACATGCGTACCTTGTGTAAACCTAGTTCGGTTGTCCTTTTCAAACGAAATGCGAAGTGACTTCGGAAGATTGTAAGCGTCCAGTGGTTTTTAATATAAACTAGCCGCGGAAACAACTTATTATTACTTTAAATCCTCTAGATAGCTGTCGATATCCTGTATAGAAAAACAACAATAAATCAATACCATGGTAGTAACTGCATACAACAGGGGCGGATCCAAGAGTTTTTAGAGTTGGCGGTGGTGGGGTTCCAAATTAAACTAGAGGTGCTAGTCATGCTGGGCGCGGGTTGGTGGTTCGGGCTGGGGCATGCCCCCACCCCCACCCCACCCACACCCCCGAAAAATGTACAACATGTAGCTGCAGAATCAGTATTTTCCTGCATTTTGAGAAGCTGCTAAAACCTTTCCCATGAGTCTAAGCTGTTTGTATTTTTGGCGACAAAGATTATCTATAAGCATATTTTTTCATGAAATGAGAGGAGAGGTCAAATGAGGGAACCATAGGTACGAGTAGTGTAAGTGGGACTGGAGGCATGCTCCCACAGGAGGAGGGCTGACATCTAGAAGCCAAATAGTGTCAATTCCTCCATGGAAGATATTTTATAAATTTACAGAGGTACCCCCATCCCCACCGACCGCTAGATCCGATCATGTAGAACATTGTGCAGTAAATATTATTTCTCAATTTAAAATATTGAGTGTTTGGTTTGAAATCGACACCATTCAATCCGGGTTTCTAATGGCTTTCCAAAGTAGCGACCGCTATGTGATAGTATAGCGAAAGAAATTTAACGCAGACAAACAACGTTATTTTAAGTGAAACTGTTAAAATGAGTATCCAACTTATCTAATAAGCTTTAAGATATTTTCTTTTCATATTACCAAATAAGTCATATGAAAAGGTTCTTCAAAATATTTTTCAGTAAAAATAAATAAATAAATAAAGTGAAGTGAAGTGAAGTGAAGTGAAGTGATGTGAAGTGGTGTGAAGTGAAGTAAAGTAATGTTGAAACAGTCACAATATTGTCGCGCAATAGCACTGCTTAACCGAGTGTTGAAATCTGAATATGATGATATAATGTAGCAAACTTAAGTGATTAAAAACCCTGCACTTGTGTAACTGTAATCTGAATTCCAAGACTCTGTTGTTATTTTTGTTGTGTGTTTTTTTAATCAATATTCCGGATAATGACAGGTTTACAAAGAAAAGACAGACAGCAGGGCAGTAAAAATAATAATTTCCTGTATGTTCTATATAAAACTGAACTTTTATTTATTTTAAATGGTTTAAATCTTGCAAATTGAATAAATCTAATTATTTTGGAACTACATGTTTTTGTTTCTTAGCATTATCCCATTATTGTTACTGTATAACTGTTTTCTGAAATCACAAATGGAATTGCAGATTCTGGCATCAGCTTTCACATTAATTCACATTCCATTAAGTTTAATAGTAATCAATAGGCATTCACAATTTAATTATAATTGAAAGATTAAACCAAAGAAAAACTAATTCAGGGATTGAAGTCTTAAAATTGTTTGACAATTTAAAGGAAACATTTAGACATCTATAAGTGTTTATCTAGAACGTGAACGATTAATACTGTGGAAAGGTAGGGACAGCAGAAGGCGTGGAATCGACTTATCAAGTTTTACTTCAGAACGCCTTCAATAGAATTCTTCATCATGTTTAATTTTCATGTCATATTTTGTTCAATTTGGACATCAATTGGTTCAATTTGCAATTAAAGATCTTATTTAAAATTTAAACAATTTTATTGAAGGTAATAAAGAGAAAACTAAATGTGTTAAGCATAAAAGGGAGCTATAACTTGTGGCGAAAGCATCCATATGTGTATCTAAGTAGAACCATTGATCCTTGTCGTGAGCACAACATTAAACTGCTTCCTTGTCCTGGGCATGACTGGAAACGGCATCCTGCTGCTTTAACCTGGAGAGCAGTATGGCTTCTGCAGCAGTCATCGACAGACTGATGTTCTGGTGCAGGGGCCGCTGTGGCTCGGCGGACGATCCTGCTTTAAAGGACAACGGTGTGGCATCTAGCCCAAGTGTGGGAACGGCAGAGTTCTCAGACGCCGCAAAGAGCTGAGTTGGGGCGCAGCTCCAAAAACTCTGAGAGGTCGTCCAGCTGACATCCCAGGGGTGCCTGTAACGTCTCTGGAAGACCTGCGCGGTTAAAAAGTTTTCAGCCTAACTAGGACTCGAACCAATGCATTGAGCTGAGTAACATTAGGTTTGGGGGCTCTTTTAGATGAATTAAGCTATAAACGCCTTTATTTATATAGAATTATAATGTAATAAATGATTTAGTGTAAAGATTTAATAGATATGTTATTAATCTAGATACTTAAATTTTACAGATAGGTCTGGAGATTAATCATCTATGCTGTCAATGTGGTTGTACAAGGAATGGTACGCTGATGTCTGTTTGCACCACGAGGATGTGGACCCAAGGATGACACAGTCCAAGATGATGACCATGGTTAGTTGATTTTCGTTTTTTGTACCCTTATCAATATATTGTATCAATTATATTGTTCAGTAGCTTTACATTCAACTTAGTCACCAAGTATTTAAATCTTATTAAGGTTTGAATAAATGCTTTTTAAAGTTTAAAGTTTTGTTAAATGTTTTGTTCAGCACTACATAGATAAATGACAAAGGTATAAACTATAAGGTTGATGTTATAATTGTTAAGAAAGTGTGGTTTGTAATATCTTAGGGTTTAAGATGGAAGTATCAGAATGGTTTGACAGTGTTAAGGTATAAATCTAGACTTTCGTAAGTGTTTATCTAGATCAGCAAGCCCAGAAGACGACGAGAGAGTTTTTACATTAAATGTTATTTCAGCCAGCCCCAGACGATGACCAGACGATGACCAGAGATGAATTGTTTTCACAAGAAATGTTATTTCAGCCAGCCCCAGCCGATGATCAGAGATGAATTGTTTTCACAATAAATGTTATTTCAGCCAGCCCCAGACGATGACCAGAGATGAATTGTTTTCACATCAAATGTTATTTTTGCCAGCTCCAGACGATGACCAGAGATGCATTGTTTCACATTAAATGTTATTTCAGCCAGCCCCAGACGATGACCAGAGATGCATTGTTTCATATTAAATGTTATTTCAGCCAGCCCCAGACGATGACCAGATATGAATTGTTTTTACATTAAATGTTATTTCAGCCAGCCCCAGACGATGACCAGATATGAATTGTTTTCACATTAAATGTTATTTCAGCCAGCCCCAGACGATGACCAGATATGAATTGTTTTCACATTAAATGTTATTTCAGCCAGCCCCAGACGATGACCAGAGATGAATTGTTTTCACATTAAATGTTATTTCAGCCAGCCCCAGACGATGACTAGATATGAATTGTTTTCATGTCAAATGTTACTTTTGCCAGCCCCAGACGATGACCAGAGATGAATTGTTTTCACATTAAATGTTATTTCAGCCAGCTCCAGACGATGACCAGAGATGAATTGTTTTCACATTAAATGTTATTTCAGCCAGCTCCAGACGATGACCAGAGATGAATTGTTTTTTTACGTCAAATGTTATTTTTGCCAGCTCCAGACGATGACCAGATATGAATTGTTTTCACATTAAATGTTATTTCAGCCAGCTCCAGACGATGACCAGAGATGAATTGTTTTCACGTCAAATGTTATTTTTGCCAGCTCCAGACGATGACCAGATATGAATTGTTTTCACGTCAAATGTTACTTTTGCCAGCCCCAGACGATGACCAGAGATGAATTGTTTTCACATTAAATGTTATTTCAGCCAGCTCCAGACGATGACCAGAGATGAATTGTTTTCACATTAAATGTTATTTCAGCCAGCTCCAGACGATGACCAGAGATGAATTGTTTTTTTACGTCAAATGTTATTTTTGCCAGCCCCAGACGATGACCAGAGATGAATTGTTTTCACGTCAAATGTTATTTTTGCCAGCTCCAGACGATGACCAGAAATGAATTGTTTTCACATTAAATGTTATTTCAGCCAGCCCCAGACGATGACCAGAGATGAATTGTTTCCACATCAAATGTTATTTTTGCCAGCTCCAGACGATGACCAGAGATGCATTGTTTCACATTAAATGTTATTTCAGCCAGCCCCAGACGATGACCAGAGATGCATTGTTTCATATTAAATGTTATTTCAGCCAGCCCCAGACGATGACTAGATATGAATTGTTTTTACATTAAATGTTATTTCAGCCAGCCCCAGACGATGACCAGATATGAATTGTTTTCACATTAAATGTTATTTCAGCCAGCCCCAGACGATGACCAGATATGAATTGTTTTCACATTAAATGTTATTTCAGCCAGCCCCAGACGATGACCAGAGATGAATTGTTTTCACATTAAATGTTATTTCAGCCAGCCCCAGACGATGACTAGATATGAATTGTTTTCATGTCAAATGTTACTTTTGCCAGCCCCAGACGATGACCAGAGATGAATTGTTTTCACATTAAATGTTATTTCAGCCAGCTCCAGACGATTACCAGAGATGAATTGTTTTCACATTAAATGTTATTTCAGCCAGCTTCAGACGATGACCAGAGATGAATTGTTTTCACATTAAATGTTATTTCAGCCAGCTCCAGACGATGACCAGAGATGAATTGTTTTTTTACGTCAAATGTTATTTTTGCCAGCTCCAGACGATGACCAGATATGAATTGTTTTCACATTAAATGTTATTTCAGCCAGCTCCAGACGATGACCAGAGATGAATTGTTTTCACGTCAAATGTTATTTTTGCCAGCTCCAGACGATGACCAGATATGAATTGTTTTCACGTCAAATGTTACTTTTGCCAGCCCCAGACGATGACCAGAGATGAATTGTTTTCACATTAAATGTTATTTCAGCCAGCTCCAGACGATGACCAGAGATGAATTGTTTTCACATTAAATGTTATTTCAGCCAGCTCCAGACGATGACCAGAGATGAATTGTTTTTTTACGTCAAATGTTATTTTTGCCAGCCCCAGACGATGACCAGAGATGAATTGTTTTCACGTCAAGTGTTATTTTTGCCAGCTCCAGACGATGACCAGAAATGAATTGTTTTCACATTAAATGTTATTTCAGCCAGCTCCAGACGATGACCAGATATGAATTGTTTTCACATTAAATGTTATTTCAGCCAGCCCCAGACGATGACCAGAGATGAATTGTTTTCACGTCAAATGTTATTTCAGCCAGCTCCAGACGATGACCAGATATGAATTGTTTTCACATTAAATGTTATTTCAGCCAGCCCCAGACGATGACCAGATATGAATTGTTTTCACATTAAATGTTATTTCAGCCAGCTCCAGACGATGACCAGATATGAATTGTTTTCACATTAAATGTTATTTCAGCCAGCCCCAGACGATGACCAGAGATGAATTGTTTTTTTACGTCAAATGTTATTTTTGCCAGCCCCAGACGATGACCAGAGATGAATTGTTTTCACGTCAAATGTTATTTTTGCCAGCTCCAGACGATGACCAGAAATGAATTGTTTTCACATTAAATGTTATTTCAGCCAGCTCCAGACGATGACCAGATATGAATTGTTTTCACATTAAATGTTATTTCAGCCAGCCCCAGACGATGACCAGAGATGAATTGTTTTCACGTCAAATGTTATTTCAGCCAGCTCCAGACGATGACCAGATATGAATTGTTTTCACATTAAATGTTATTTCAGCCAGCTCCAGACGATGACCAGAGATGAATTGTTTTCACATTAAATGTTATTTCAGCCAGCTCCAGACGATGACCAGAGATGAATTGTTTTCACATTAAATGTTATTTGTGCCAGCTCCAGACGATGACCAGAGATGAATTGTTTTCACGTCAAATGTTATTGTTGCAAGCCCCAGACGATGACCAGATATGAATTGTTTTCACATTAAATGTTATTTCAGCCAGCTCCAGACGATGACCAGAGATGAATTGTTTTCACATTAAATGTTATTTGTGCCAGCTCCAGACGATGACCAGAGATGAATTGTTTTCACATTAAATGTTATTTGTGCCAGCTCCAGACGATGACCAGAGATGAATTGTTTTCACATTAAATGTTATTTCAGCCAGCTCCAGACGATGACCAGAGATGAATTGTTTTCACATTAAATGTTATTTGTGCCAGCTCCAGACGATGACCAGAGATGAATTGTTTTCACATTAAATGTTATTTCAGCCAGCTCCAGACGATGACCAGAGATGAATTGTTTTCACATTAAATGTTATTTGTGCCAGCTCCAGACGATGACCAGAGATGAATTGTTTTCACGTCAAATGTTATTGTTGCAAGCCCCAGACGATGACCAGAGATGAATTGTTTTCACGTCAAATGTTACTTTTGCCAGCTCCAGACGATGACCAGATATGAATTGTTTTCACATTAAATGTTATTTCAGCCAGCTCCAGACGATGACCAGAGATGAATTGTTTTCACATTAAATGTTATTTGTGCCAGCTCCAGACGATGACCAGAGATGAATTGTTTTCACATTAAATGTTATTTGTGCCAGCTCCAGACGATGACCAGAGATGAATTGTTTTCACATTAAATGTTATTTCAGCCAGCTCCAGACGATGACCAGAGATGAATTGTTTTCACATTAAATGTTATTTGTGCCAGCCCCAGACGATGACCAGAGATGAATTGTTTTCACGTCAAATGTTATTTTTGCCAGCTCCAGACGATGACCAGAGATGAATTGTTTTCACGTCAAATGTTATTTGTGCCAGCTCCAGACGATGACCAGAGATGACTTGTTTTCAGCCAGCCGAGGATGATGACCAATGTTTTCGCAAAACCCAGGGACTTGGGCTGAGACTTGTATATGTATTGTGTAGTATTTACACGCAGTTAAAGACACTATTTTATAGTCTATAAAATCTGTCTACTTTGTGTCTCAACATCCCTACAGACTTGAAGTATTGAAAGTACCCTTTAGTTAAACTGCCTGTAGGTAAACACTGGCAAAAACGATGGTCAGTTATATGCAAGATTTTTTGTTGTCAACAGCAATATATTTCAAAGTTTGATTTTGTTTGGTAATTGTTAAGATAATGTTTGCTTGGGGTGGGGGTGGGGGAGGGGGGGGGGGCGGTAACCTGGCTTGATACATAACATGCTAGTGACATGTAAAATGTCTGTTTTAAAATAGAAAATGTAATTATATAAATGTATAATTCAGAAAATAGCACATGTTTCATATCTCTTTTTCTTGATGAAAAGGGGAATGCCTTTAATAGAAACATCTTTCACAGACATTTAAAAACGTTACTTGTATTGTTATCACTGTATAAATTGTACTTAAGTTTGGACAATTAAATAACTTTTCATGCTAAAAGCAGTGTGTTAAGTTGCGTTTTATACATTTTTTGTAAAAAAAACACCCTGAGTTCTTTAATTTGAGTAGTGACATAAAAAATTAAAATGAGTACATGTATGTATATATTATTGTTTGCCTCCAAAAATTAGAGAACTTTCATCCTAATAAAATTACACCCGAACTGGATGTTGCGGCTTTCATGCTCGTTGCCTTTCATTCCAACATAAACCGCCTGCAACGTGTCTGGTCCGCTATAAAACCCGAGAAGAGAATAAAGAAGTCATGCCTAGATGCAAGATGACAAACCGGCAGGCATCAATTCATCTGTAGCCTATGTGGAGACCTTTTGAATAGGTCAATTGGCTGGGGTTTTGACCACTGGCTGGTCACTGGATTGCACTAGCCCAAAAGTTTGGTGTGGGCAGGTAGACCCAGAGGTACCCTCGAAAACCAACCCTCTTCTAACCAACGTGCAAAAAAGGCAAGCAATTCAAGCATGTGCATCGTCGGTTATCCCCCGTTACATTACTCCGCTATGCTGCGTTATGTACCCGTGGGACAATTGGCTAAGAAAATATCGTAGTTATGAATAATTAATGAGGCAGTTTCATTGGTGCCATAAGGAAACCACCACGGACAACTAGCCAATGAAATTACGTTTTATGACTAAGGTTCGGTTTACCGTTCAAAATGGCGACCTCCATGAGTAAACATGTGCGTTGGTTTCTATTTTTAGTAAGAATGTCCCAGTGTGACGTCATTGAGATTGAAGAGTATTTTATTGTAACATGCGATTTCATTGGAAGAAGATTGGTCTCCCCTGCCTCATGCATATTCATGAAAACGAGATTTTGCTAGTCAAATTTCCCACGGTATGTATGGAGTGTAACGGAAGAAAATACTGTGGTTGCCGACGATGAAGCATGTGGGAAGGCCCTTAAAACGCCATTTTGTATAGGTTTTGGCCCCTAGAAGCCCACGGTAGACATCTAGGCAGGACTTCCGGTGTGGGTAAGTAGGGCCAGGACTGCCCTTGATACCCAACCCGGTCCCAGGGCTCGGGCCCCGGCGCAGAGTAACAAATGGGAGCAAACGCATGTCATTTTTGCATGTAAACATACTCTTCTATTTACGTCAGGGTAAGGTCGGGGCTCGATATTTGATCTTGGCTTGACTTTACAGGAGACCGGACACGTTTCGGGCAGATTTGAGGCCAAGTACATATATGCCAACTGTATCCATCCGGGCAGACCTTCTGGTGTGAGAACCAATCCAATTATGTGTAACTTGCAATTATGAAAAATAGGTTGCAGGCATTACTACGAATTCACAGCTGCTTGGTAAGGTCTTTTAAAAAAGCTATGCACGGTGGAGTATCTCATTTCATGCTCTACCTTGTTATGACCACTCTTTCCTCTTGTGGAAAGCATTTTGTTTTGGGGACGATAGTGTATTGGCAATAACACAAAATCTTACCTGTTTTTTTAGACGATTTTTCAGAGAAAAGAACCTAGTATTCGACGTTTAAAGTGTAACTTACAACAACAGACCGTAACTTGCAGTTATAAACAGGTAGAGGCATTAATAGGTATTCGCAGCAGTTTGGCGATTTCTAGCAGATACTAGTTGTCAAGTTCACATCAGAGTTACGGTTCGTTATATCATGTATTTATTTAATGAATCAACAGTTGAAGGGAGTGCTTAGTTCCCGAGATAATCATCTTCTTATTCAAAGCCTAAGCTTTCTGTGGCGCCTTGGATATCTGACAACCGTGACATCTGGGGTGGACGCTGAACACAATCACTCTTGTTTTCGTTTATGGGGGGAAATAAGTCCTACAGGTATATTTACTGTTGAGTTGAGTTGAGTTGTGTTATCTCCCTTTTGATATGATTCAAACATAAAGTTAAGTGTCAATTTTAAGCTTCTATAAAATTCATCTGAAAATCCCTTGAAGTTGCCATCGAAGATGGCTGCCAAGATAAGGGCTCTTTACTGATGTGGAAACTATCTATAACAAGTGTTAAATCAATTGTGTCATATCCATAGCAAACCAAATTAAAATACGCTGTCAAATTTATTTGTAAATCTGATAGCGAGCGAGCAAGCGCAAGACGCATTTCAACAACATGGTTATTAAACTATACTTACTTAAACTATAGACATGTCTATCTACGTTTGGACAACAGTCGTAAGTACATGTTGCATAGTTATATGTTAGGGTAGGAAAGGATAAAGTGAGATTGCGAACTATTGCTTGACTACATCCAACTGGCAGTCAATAAATTAATATTCGTCAGTAAAATTATTTTTATAATCACTTATACTTCTGCTAACATAGTGGTAAAATAGGCTGCTTGCAGTCAGCGATAGCGGGATCGAATCAGCTTCAGTTAGCAATAATTTTAAATATTTGCCTTTACATTATTATTCGTTTCAAAGAAATATTTTAACCAAAAAATAAAGTCAAGTGTTACGTGCTCGTATAATTCTCACACATTTTTCACAATTCGAATACATGATGAGAATACATATAAGTCCTTATGAGAAAACAAAGACAAACAAAAGGCTTTAGCATAAAAATACAAATATAATAACAATATATAAATAACAACAATTAAAGTTTAATAAAACCAATTAAAACAGTAAAATAAGGTCACAACATAGGTTTAAAGTCCCATTCCTTTGCATTAAAGTGTATTTTACCACTGGAGCTTTTTTATTTCAACTTAAGAAGTTTCATTTATTCTCTGAGCCAGTAAATAGATTGCAAACATAAAACGTTCCCTGTGTATTGGCAAAACCCGGAAAAATAAATATAGCATGCTACGGGTAAACAAAAAAGAGCAGAGATAGGAAACATAATTTGGTTGCAAGACTGGATGCCAACAATCTCATTAAAATCAGCTCCAGTATTACGCGTAATAGGATCTGATGACTTCCCATTACGGTTCACCTCACATTGACCTTTTCAGTAGCCAATGAAATTCTCGGCAACAAAATCTTGTGGTATACTGCGAGCAACGTTCTACACGCTATAAAATTTTAATGGTAAAGGGTCGCGTTTAACTCGTGATTGCATGCAATCTACACACATTCTTAAACTTAACTTTACATATTTCAAAAGAGACATATATAACCTCTACAAATATGTATAAACCATCCAACAAAAAGAAGTTTTGAACTAGAAATCCTTTTTTTAATTACACTGGTAAATACATTCACAACTCGCTCGCTGCAATTGTCATGGCGGATAACGAAAGCGTTTTTCGCAGTGGGTTGCGTTGAAAATCCTTTCGTATTCTACTTAAAAATGGAATTATGAAATGTTATGGTAGATACCGATAGATAAATTGTTGATTGAACAAAATGTGTAAAAATTAATGCATGCCAATAGAAAGGATGGCTGATTCAGCGGTTTAAAAAGTGGTATGTGTTGACTGGTGTATCGGGAAGGATTCTTTAGTAGTTTTGAAAGGAGCGATTGCATTGGTCGAAATACGGGCACTTGTCTATGCATATTCAATTACACAAAGGTCATTTTGACACGACCTCTTATGCGATGTAGTCAGATCCTAATCACGGACAGTAGATGAGGGAAATTAGGATATGATTTTAATGAGATTGGGATGCCAAGGACGGCGCAATATACCATCACTGAGGTCTCTTAAGTACTAAGTGGTGCATACAAATTTGCTAACAATACCACCAAAACCAGGGATAGACAGTAAATGTCAGATCCTAACCCTTCGTTTTATTCAGTCACATATACATAAACATCACATTAACACTACCATTACCGAGTGGAAGTTTCTGTGTCCTACTCCACTTGCTTAGAATGTTTTCAACAAGTGATTTTTTTTATTTGCGAAACTGATATATCCATTAGTTAAAAGTACATTTTTGAAACTACCTTCAACTTTTGATTGGGTATTTAAAACATGTGAATATACTTAACTTGGCGTAATGATATCATTTTCAATCTCCTGCAACATGTGCCACGTTCATCAGATCAATACTGTATACGATAGCCATATTGTCAGTTGCTTGAATAAAAAAGAAAAAAAAAACCCGCATGGGATCTCGATGTGTGTTAGAAATGTTTGCCCGTGTGTACTAAAGCGCCCTTGCTTGGCATTGTCCTACAAAGAGTAAAACACACATTGGTGAATACTATACCACTAGCCCCTGTGGGTATATAAAAGGTTCGGCCTGTCCCAACAGGATTGCAAATAGACGAGAAGATATTTTCTTTACAAGTCAATACATCAACATAAGAGGCTTCTTTCATTAGAATTACACTCGTTTTCAGAAGTAGGTCAAAGAAGCGATTTTAAAGGTTTCTTTTAAAGAATATTTTTGTTAAACTAAAATGAATAAAATCTAACATCTAACCAATAGATCAAACACGGGCATGCTGTCCATCAAACATTATGTTGTCTTAAGGTTGGAAAATAAAATGCGTCTAAACGTTTTGATCTGTTTAGCAATTTTTGTTCAGTATAATAATCAATCAGCACATGCGTCATAATACATCATGTATTTACGCTGATCGATATTGAATCGATATTGACGACATGCATATCTACATTGTATTTTAATCTAGGTTTCGTCCTTGTTTGTAAAATGCGTGTTTTGAAGTGTTAATATTTAGTAGTTCTGCCATTTAACAGATCTGACAGATACATCTTTTCCCCCTGCAACACAAACCCTGTACATTATTTGAATTAATTAACATTGAATAATTTCTATTTAAATCTAAAGTATTTCACTGCATGAAGTTTTAAAAGCTGTATGAACACTTGGTCGCTATTGAAAACATTGACAATGTGCCATGCGCGTATTCTGAATAAGGTTTTCTCTCTGACATTCATGGATATATTTTACTTGAACAAGTCAGTACATGTACATTCTTCATTCACACCATTAGTGTAGGCATTTACTGAAATGCGCATTAGGATTGATTTGCTGATCTGTAATTCGTCTGTACCTAAACCTCACCAAGTGTCCAACTTGTTATCACAGAAGAACATGTTTTCTTTACCGAATATTCAAACCAGATTTAAGTACAGCGAATGTACATGAATCAAATTGATTTTTTTTTTCTGGTGCACGCAATCGTTATGTATGTACTCGAATGGGTATACATGTAAACCTTTTCGGTAAGTTTTAGTATGGGTCATATACATGTATCTGATTTTAAAACAACATTTTCGGAATGTCAATGTTTGATAGTTTATGTGATAGTGCACCCCTACAACCCCCTTTTAGGGTTTGATTAGTTTACTTATTTTATTTATAAGTACCGTTTAATTTAAGATTACTTATCCAATCGGCTACAATGGTGGCCTTTGCGCATAATCGTATAGTGGTTAGATTTTTGTACATTTTCATTTACTTCTTAATGCGTTGTGTTTTATTTATTTTCCGCGATTTGTTTTTCCCAGGGTCGTAACTTTAGCGATTTGTTGAATCTTATTAATATTTACTAATCATGAAGGTATAAATAAAAGACCTAAAGCAACATTTGATTACAAAAGTATATTCTAGTCAGTAACATTGCATATGTGATAATTACATTTCAATATTCAAATTCAATTATCAGCTCAAATATATATATTAAGTTTCTATCCTCAGATCATTAACAAACATAATACAATATACAGATCGTACCTTTAATTGCCGTATCACTCGACTAGTGATGTTTAACAATATCGATTCGTGTAGCAATTCTCCTCTAATTAAGATAATTTGCAAACAAGGTTATCTATATAAACTTAAACATAGGATTACAATCGATACATAAGTAAGATGTAATCCTACTATCAGTTACAGCCCAGCAATTAATTATGATTGTCTATTGTAAGTTCGTAGCAAATAACCTTTCATTAAATCACACGATTCTGTGGTAATTAACAAATAAATCTTTGAGTTAATAATCAGCATTAGTTAGCTAATCTTAAACTCTAAATAGAACCAGTACAAAGTTATTACGTTATTATTATACAAAATATTACAATGTATGTAACAGATTGGTAAAAATTCGTAAGTACAATAATACAAAATAACTTATCTAGTATTTCTCTGCGTTCAACAATTTCCCCAAACACAAAACGTGCGCGGATTCCTAGCCAGTTGAATCGGCGAATGTGGGCGGCGTTTACCGTCTGTTTGGTTTCAGTATATATTCGCAGAGGTGGAATTTTGGATTGTGGGTATTGAAAATTGTAGTGTAAGCACCATCGGTCATTGTTGACAACAAACAAGGAGCACTAATTTGTTTCTCTTTGAACTTGGACCATGTCTATCTATTTTGATTACCGTGTGACTTCCTATACATATTTCTATACATATGTCCCCTACGCGAGGTTCCCCTTTATCTTGTATTTCGTGATCTATCGTCGTGGTTTTTAAGTACTTGACCTCGTGAGTACTGACCTCATGACAGCCGTAGTGTTACATACGTCCCTTACTTAAAAGAAAATTAAATAAACTTTAATTTTCAGAAAGTACATCAAGTATAAGTGTAAGACAGTTCCGTTAAGTCGATTGACTTCCCCATTAAGTATTTCAACTTGACCTCGACATACCATGAAGTGATTAAGTCATCATTAATGTCGCCGATCTGTAAGTCTTGTAAACTATGTCTGGACAGTCGTAGTATGCAAAGTGTCGACGCGTCCGGACACTAACTTGTCATCCCTACGTCGTCCCCTAGCCATAAACTATCGACTTATTAGTATTAGCACGCCGTCTCCCCGCAGTAACGATTAGATACTGGCATACATACATCGCATAAACTCATGATATTAATACAATAATAAGGCAATAAAAGCAATGACAGTGTTGTAAGTCTCTAACGTAGTATACAAGTACACGTCACTTGTTTGTTATAATGTTAATACAGGTGCACATACGTCATGGTCGGTGGAGGTGTTGATCTGCATCCGCGTCGTCTGCTCGATGGAGATCGGTCGTTGTCCTCGTTGATCGGTCGTCTTGTTGGCTCGTCGTGAGGTGATGAGTAACGACTTGGTACACTTAAAACACTAATTATTCTACTTATAGAAGGAGTCCTTCCGCGATTACCAATTTCAATTCAATTCAAACTTTTATTGACATAACCATTTTGGCTATTGCCAAGTACAAAACGATATACAAAAGTTGGAGAAGATGGCAGTAAATAATACAGTACAAAATGAACAAGTTTTTATAGAAAAGCATGATTAAAGAGAATATGAATACCTTCATTTATGTTATACCTGTATCATTTCTACAAGCAATTCAAATGTTTCATGAGTGTATTATAAGTAAATATATCATTTAGCAGTTATGCACCATTTGGTACAAGCAGGTACAATAGGGTATGTACAGCAGGGTATGTTTATATACTATTTTTATGGGTATGTTTATATACTATTTTTATGAGAGAAATTTAAGAAAAGTTAGATAGTTACGTTTATATAACAATTTACTAAAACTGTAATATACCATTATTTCACTATTTTTGAATAAGGTAAGTACAATTGTCTACGTGTATATGCCTTTTATAAGAGATGTTTACAGAAAAATTAAGAGGTACGTTTCTATAACAATTTACAAAAAACTTTAAAAAAATACATATTTTTTATATCTTGTTTTGAATTAATTGTTCCATGAAAATATTATGATAATGAACACATAAAATACAGTCAGGTACTACAAAAATAGTGTGTTAAACGTAAAATCATTTCTAGTAACCATAGCCTTGTTTATATATTTTGACAGTCTTATGATAATGTTAGTGTTATGAGTGCTCATTAATAGAACAAACTTATTTATTGTGGGCCATCTTAGATAGACTCTGGGTAAATATTGTTTTTTTCACTTCAGAGTAAAAAGGACAAACTAAAAGAAAATGGTATTAATTCTCAGTTACATTCATACTGCAGTAAGTACAAAGCCTGTTGAAACATGTGTGTACCTCCCTTCTTCAATACTTAGTTTGTGTGCTGAACAACGGAATCTGGTAAGGTGTATTCTTATTGAGTCATTTATAACAATATCAAGAAATTTTTCGAAATAAAATGAAGTTTTAAACAATCAAAAGACTCGAGTTTAGACTACGAGCTAACATTCAAATACCATTTCTGTATATAGTTATCTTTTATTCGTTGTAAAATCATGTTTATATCACATTTAGATACTGTTTTTTTTATATAATATAAATGCAAAGCCCAAGTCTTGGAGAAATTTTTCATTTAAGCTTTCCAATTCCGATCATGACATGATACCACGGAATCGGATGCTGCTGTGTATATTCTACCAGGTAGAGACTCAGGATTAGACTTTAATTTATACCAATAGTTTATCATTCTTATATTTCTTATGACATACAAGGGAAATCGTCCAGTTTCACCATAGACTGTCACATTTGTGGTTTTTGGACCAACCCCTAGGATTTGTTTTAAAAATTTAAGATGGACTTTCTCAATATTAGGACTAGTACGGAATCCCCACACTTCACTTCCGTTCATCAATATTGGCAATATGATTGAGTCAAATAATTTGATCTTATCAGATATCTTAAATGATATTCCATCAAATAATCTATTTAAAGAAAAAAAAACAGCTTTCGCTGCCTGCTCAGATGACTTCTTTTGCGTCTTATAAAAAACTCATTCGAAGTTAATGTTACTCCTAAATAATTAAAGCTGTCCACAATCTCAACTGATGTATCACCATATTTTATGTCCAAAATCTCTGCCCGCTTGTTATTTTTCTTAAACACCATCACTTTTGCTTTATTACAATTTACTGATATTCCCCACTCAGAACAATAATCATGAAGTCTATTCAGTAAGGTTTGTAAACCAGAAGCACTATATGAAAACAAAACAGTGTCGTCAGCAAATAATAGCAGAAAAAGTTTGATTTCATCTATTACGATGCTGTCTATATTTTCAGAATACAGTTTTTCATGCATGTCATTTATAAATAATATAAACAATAAAGGCGATAATGTTTCACCTTTTTCACCCCGGTATATGTATCAAAGAACTCAGAATAATTACTTAGTCCACTTAAACAGCTATTATATATGTTGTCTAAGTTAATTGTATCATTAGATTGCATGTTATGTAAATTGATCTTTGTTTTAATACATGTAAAAGTTAAAACAAACACACAATCCACGGTACTTCTTTGTTTTCTGAAACCGGACTGAAAATCGCTCAAAATCTTATTACTTTCAAGCCAGGTACGAAGTCTATTATCAAGCATATAGTGCGGTATGGTATGTATTTCCGTAGGATTTCTTTGCTAAAATTGATTTTTTTGCTTCTTTGGGTTCAGTTAGGATCAGACTATCAGAAAATGAAGGGGTTCAAATTTTCCAGCCCCTCCTTCCTTTTTGACAGGGTCATTTCCATTTTGGCCCCCCAGAGTAGACTATGTACCTATTTCCTCCATTTGGTAACCAATTTTAACAATGTAAAAGTTGTTTTATAGGTTTTGAACTGTCCTGAGTTGATTTGTTTGACTTTCAAATCGACCATAAGTGTCTTTAATCGACTTCCGGTGTCCTTAAACGACTTCCGGTATGTAAGCTGACCACCCCCCCCCCCCCTCCAAGATTAACAAGACGAATTACATGTGGCCTCTTTATTTCATCATATGCTTCACAGAAACTTAAGGAGCAATCAGTCAAATTTAATGATCAGTTAGTACAGTTCAAATTCCCACTTGTAGATTTATTTGAAATGTCATTGACTCATGTATAGTTGCTGTCCCATATATATAATCAGTCTCTAATATTGAGTTTCACTCCGTCATTCAAATCTGTGGTCCACTGAAGATCAGGACAATCTAATCGTCATCAGAATCACTACTTCGAATGTCCTCCCTTATTGTGTTTTCAGTTTTCACCATAGCATTTGCACAGAGGAGTGCAAGGCAATCCATTGCTAGAGCAACTACATCGCCCCTTGCAACCTGTCTTGCAGTTATACTTGATGAGCTCAATTACTGCCCGTGGGGCAGGAAGAGCAAGACACCTAACTGGAACATACAGTCCTTTCTCTAAATTCCATCCATTTGCTTCAATTGGAGGAAGCCCTGGGCAGCTCGTTTGGTACGATTTATCTCGCATTGTGATATTGTTGGCACGAAGAATATGAGGTAACAATATGGCATGAGTTGGAGGAAGCATCTCACCCTCCAAGTTCTTTGATCGAAATAGTTCCCACCTTAATGATGGCAAGGTTGTAGGACCTTTTGGACTATAAACACGACACACAAATTGTTCCAATGCCTTCACCTGTGCAGGAAGCCCACCACTGACAAGCTCTGCAGGAATGCAACGTTCTCCAAGTTCCTTGAAACAGCTTATGGCTTGATCATCAGCATCAAGCTTCAGGTAGGCATTGAGCCATGTCTTTTTGGTGATTCCAACAAATTTGCCTCCCCAGTCAGCACCAGAGAAGTTGTGCAGTCCAAGAAGGCCTTGGCATTTGTGATGCCCAATGACTTTAACTCTCTCGAATATAGCTATTTCTCGAGCCTTTGTGCCTTTGCCTTTTTAAAACTTAAGACAAGTGGGAGCGGAAATGCGTCCATAAGATACTAGACCAACAAGCAGCAGGAGCACATCAGTATCCGAATACCAAACACACAGTTTTTTTCTGGCACCATTAGACACAGAAGCAAGGACCTGATGAGGAATCAAAGTGTTAGCCTCTTCATGTGTGTGTACCTCCTCAAAATCATGTCCCTTGATGATGGTATCATACACAACGACCAGCAGGAAAGAACTGTCCCTTGAAAAGTATTCAAGCAGTCCCTGGCCTAACATGCATGTCAGCTTTTTCTTGGTTGATGGTGCAGATAGAAGTTCCTTAATGGACATAGTGAGCTTCATTTCTAGATGGATTTCATATTCCACAGATGTAGTTGCTCTCTTCTGCCGAGTTTTATTCTTTAACGACTGGTCCATGTATCTGTCAAAGACAATTCGACCCTTATCATAGCCGGCCATCATCTTTTCAATGCGTTTGTTGAATGCATCCTGAAGATCTGACAGCTTCAGCATAGTTTGTGTGTTTTTTTTTCATACTCTGAAGCACACCCATGGCATCAACTATCAGAACACTAACTGAAGAAGAAACTTCCTCTTGCACTTGGTGTGTCTGTATGGCAACTTCAATCGGCTCTACTGTGGCATCTTCAACTGCATGCATCAGACTGGCTTTGTCTGTTGGGATATACAGAGACCCATCAACAGCACAAAGAGAACGGGATATCGTTGACATCTCATATTCGCCAATTGTCTCCTCAAGTTTTGGTACTAAACTTGGTCGGCTACTTTGGATGATAAGAAATCTTCCCAGCAATTCACGTTCCTCACGCAACTTTATGACCTTTTCTCCAATAAAGATTTTGTTTTCTCCATCCAGTTGGAAAAAACCTTCAGTTTGAGTTTCTTCATTTTGTCCCACACTGAGAGACTTGATGTAGATATCAAACGTTGAGAAACAAACTCCTCAAAGCCTTTCTGGCCCTTTTCTGGGAAATTCAGAATGTCTTGGTTTGCATCATTTGACACAAGCGCTGATGATACCAGACACTTCAATGGCGTATTTACTTTGAATGTATTGTCTTTACAGTGCACCTCGATTAAATGGCGAAACTTCAGAGTATTTGCTCTTGACCTCAGAGCGATCTCTCCTGAGAGGTTGATAATGCTCTGTCCTTGCATTAGATCTGGAAGCTTCAGGGAATCTGTTAAGGTACTGATTTACAAGACGAGCAATATGAGGTGTGGTAGTGACAAGTCGGTTTAGAGCTGCCTCATCTCTACTGAGTCCAACCATTCCTCCATGTCCCTTTAGTTTCTTTATCTCGTGCTCAAGAGCCTGATCGGTGAAGAGATGGGTGAAGGGTATCTCCGATTTTGCCACAACAAAGATTTCAGTGCATCCCATGTCTCTGGGTCATCTTCTTCAAGGGCATTCATTTGAGCAAGATGAACTGGCATCAGTCGAGCATAGTTAAGAAGATCATGGGCAAAGAAATACTTGATGAGGTTTTCTAAAGCAGACAAGTAGCCCTCCCAGTCACCTATGCGACAACAGCTAATAAATTGAAGAAGACTTTCCACTTAGCCAAGGTACTGAGTCAGGAACTGTGTAAACTCGCAAACGGGACCTTTTGGCATTGTGGACAAGATGGCATCAAACTGCAACATCATAATTGCTAGGCTGGTTGTGATGTGGTACCCAAGGCCTCGCTTGTAAGCTTTACCACCAAAAATTCCACGTAGAGCTGCTGATGTGTATGCACCACTTTCAATTGCACACGTGTCAAGTCCACTTGCATCAATTGTTTTACCAAGAGCATGTAGGGCAGCAAATGCAATGTGGAAAGCTCCAGCTCTTAGGATTCAATTGGTGTTGCCAACTAACTGCTGAATTTTCAATGCACGGGCATAAAGATCAAGATCAAGAGTTATAAGAGTCTTTTTCTGAGGACCAACAACAGTGGCTGAGATGCCCTGCGTTAACAGCAGAGCAGTACAGAAGGTCCCATAATTTGTTGGTGAGGTCTTGAACAGTGGAGCAATCACCTCTGTGTTTGTACACATGCGACTGTGGCTGTTAGAGGAGTGTGATAACAACAGGGACTTAATTGCAGCCCAAGATGGCATCACGTCTTCCTTTGCGAATTTATCTCTTTTGTGCATATGTCCTTTTACCGACAGAATAAGGTCAGACTGATCCCTGTCCATCGAAGACTTACGTAACTCCTCCTCATTGTCCTGGGTGTCTTCCTGTGCCAGCTGAGGTTCAGCCAAGGGTATCTCCAAGTTATCATCAGCTGCAAGAGAGAAGCTCGTTACGCTTTCCCATTGGGTAGACATCGAATCTCAATGAAGTTGTTTTGATGATTGGCTCTTGCTGCAACTTCACTTCCAATTTTAGAGGTGCCTGTCTGGGAATCTTCTCTGTTATAAGGAGTGGTTGATTCACAGGGTCTCCATCTTCAGCCTGCTGGTTGATTACAACGACCGTGCCATGTAATGTTTCTTGCCTAGTTGGCGTATCTTCCAAGAGATCAATGTTGTCAATAGCAAACCAGATATTCACGCCTCTCTTAACGAAATCAGGGAGACAGAATCCGCCAGCATACTTCATTCGTTGAAGAACACACTGATCAACTTTTTTTTCTAGTTCAAGGATCTGATGGTATTGGCTTCCGATGTAGACATCTGAGAGGTTCTGGATAAGGGTCTTGTCACGTTCTCTAGAATGGATAGCAAGAGGCCGCCCAATGGAGAGGGGTGTTTGGACAGTTTGCCGGAAAGCCTCATCAGTCCACTGGATATTTGTGAAGTAGAAGTTTTATTGGCTGAAAAAAAGCATGGGTCTGGTGAGGAATGTAATGATAACTTCGATATGGGCAGCGGTCAGTCAGTCCATTTGGTCGTAATGTGGAGAGACATCCCACCTGCAAAACTAAAAGTAAAGAAATGACACCTACGGTGGCTTTCTATCAGTAACAAATCAACTCAGCACGCTGGAAAACCTACAAAATGACTCTAAAATTTTGAAAATCGATCGATTAATGACCGACATAGGTGCACTGACAATTCGGAGGGGGGGTCGAAAGGGATATGACCCCCCATATAGGGAGTGGGCGGTCTGAAAAATTGAACCTCATCATTTTCTGACAGTCTGGTCCCTACTTAAGCCAAAACTGCAAAAAAAATCAATTTTAGCACAAAAATCCTACGGGAGCTGCTGGGGGTCGGGGTCTGAAAGGGATATGACCCCCCCATATAGGGAGTGGGGGTCTGAAAATTTGAACCCCATCATTTTCTGACAGTCTGGTCCCTACTTAAGCCAGAACTGCCAAAAAAATAATTTTAGCACACAAATCCTACGGGAGCTGCGGGGGTAGCGGTCCGAAAGGGATATGACCCCCCCCCATATAGGGAATGGGGGGGTCTGAAAATTTGAACCCCATCATTTTCTGACAGTCTGGTCCCTACTTAAGCCAAAACTGCAAAAAAATCAGTTTTAGCACAAAAATCCTACGGGAGCTGTTTTTATTACATAGCATACCGCACTAATAAGCGAAAATATCTTAAAAAATGTACTTGCTAAGGTTATAGTTGTTTGTGGGCAAGGGGGCGGAGCTTAAGCTCTATTTTTAGACTCGCGGAAAGGTGAATTACGTATTCGGGAAGATATTCTTCTCATTATACTTATCAATACACATAATATTGCTTCTATAAACATGTAGTGAGGCGTTAATCCGATCAACCTATTCAACTGGTTTTGTGTGTTTCGAATAAAACGCGATATACTCAATGTCCTCCTTTTGTGACGCCACGTTACTGGTGGGTGAACCCAAACTGGGCGCAGTGGCATTCAAGCCAACCACTGGTAAATCAGGTGTCTTCTCGAACCCTTGCCTCTTTAAGCAACACAGCCGTCCAACCGATCTGTACCTATTTCTTAAGCAGTAAATATAGATTTCTATACCGACCCTCATTCCGATGGCTAGCCCAGGTATCGCAATATAAAATGACCATTGATTTGAATGCATTTTAGTGTGATTTTCGTGCATCATTTCCTATATTAATGAGTTCATGGATATATACTGTAATTCCGTTAGTTTATGCGGGATAAGGGTTTTGTTTTAATCTTAGTGGAAAAATCTTCCCACATCGTTGAGCTTGTCATATTTATGGAAATCCTGACCTCTTTGAGTAAATCATCCGTAAATCAGATCGCTTTTCATGTTCTGTCCGTATGACGCCGGCAGAGAAATGTATTCGTTTTCAGCACTACATGCTCTTTGTTAACTATGTCAAAAGGTATTTTAGTAATGGTGGATTTTGTTTCCAGTCCGATTACTTCTTTACATTTGATCGACAGTCGTAGAGGTTGTGCGGAGGTTACGGCCCAAATACAAGCTGAAATGTGTACTGCAAAAGGCAGCTTAAGGTTTGTTGTGACGATTTTACGGCAGCTACACGGTATCTTAACTTTATTATCGACAATTAATTGTACTATACATGAGTCGGTCAATTCAGTGGAGAATATCGGTTTCGATGTATGGCAGAATGAAGTTTGCGAGCAAGACTGAATTTCCTTGTCGTCTAAAAATATTTATTTAGAATTTTCTTTATTTAAGGATATTCCTACTGATTCTAAACCATATTTCGCGGCTGCGGTTGTGGATAACTTAGAGTTAGCGATAATTTGTTGTTGAATTACCGGAATGTTGAATGTCTTGTAAACGGTGTATGTTTCATATCGTTCGTTCAGAGGACTTTTAACGAGCATTAATATGTAATATGATTGATTTTTTTGTTAGACTTATGTCTCAAGATATGGAAGCCTCTTTACATCTTGCCTATCGTGCCTAACGAATCCGATATCAATGCCGCGTGTATTGTTATCACGGTCGTCGTCGGTTGACGGTTCGAGTCGATCGCGTTGTCGTCGGTACTTTCGCTTTAACTCGGCTAATGGGATGTCATCGTCACTGTCCGAGGAGTCACTGCGTTCGTTAATATGTCCATTATGAAACTGTCTCCTTGGTTCTGATAACGGTATATCGTTATCACTACCGGATGAATGAATCATCCTGATTGTTAGCATGCAGTGGGCGCATCTGTACCATCGCTACCTGGCGAGTTACTTTCTTCGGGCGGCACTACGTACGTGGCCTTCCTCCGCCTATCGTTGGGTAGAAGCCTGTCCTTGGGCAGTTCCCAATGCTCAATATTTATCGCCTTGATATTACGGGCATGCACAGTTTGTGTGCTGCCATCAACTACATTCTTTATCTTAAACGTTACTGGTGATTTCTGTTCGGTTATCCTAAAATATGCTTTATAATGGCTGTCTAGTTTATCTGTACGCGCGTTATTCTTCAACATTACTGCTTGTCCTACCTCTAAGTTTGGTTCGCGTGCGTCTTGATTTGCGTACCTATTTCGCGCGTCTTTCGCTTTACGCACGTTACGCTGAGCATGCATCATTGCGCGGTGTAAGTTTTCTATATTTATCTTAGATAGATCTTCCCCCATGTATTTGGTCGCGGGGTGAGTAATGAATCTAAAGGTAATACCGGGTCACATCCGTACATTAAATAAAATGGGCTGTAACCTGTAGACTCCGATGGCGTACTACGTATTGCGGTCAGACATGCATTTATTTGTAAATCCCAGTTATGGTCCCCATCACTAATGCGTTTTGCAATCATATTATTGAGTGTGCGTTTTATCCTTTCTACCTGCCAGTTAGCGCGCGGATTATATGGACTTGTAGTTATATGTATAATATTAAATTCCTTACAGATATGATTTATGATGGAATTGCTAAATTCCGTTCCGTTGTCGGACCGTATCTGGTGTGGTACTGAAAATCTTGAGATTATCTCATCTAAGAATAGGTTTACTACAATTTCGGCAGTTTTATTTTTGACCGGAAAAGTTTCCCACAATTTTGTACTTTCTTCCACGAATGTGATAAGATACCGATTTCCTGAGATACTTTGTCTATACGGTCCCGAAGTGTCTACAGATTTATGTGTTTGTAGATGCGTCTATACATGTTTGGGAAGAAGTACTTGCGTCTTAGCGTATCATAGCATTTGTCTACTCCTACATGTGATAGATTGTCATGGTACTCAGTCATCAGTCGGTCGCTCAAATGGTCAGGTATGTAAAGTCGGAGGATCGGGTCTTCGTCCTTGTCGCTTAAATAATATAACTTGTCATTAACAAGAATATATTTTTGCAATTGACTAGTTTCTTCATTGTTTTGTAATTGTGTTATTAGATTACTACATTTTTCATCAGTTAATTGTTCCGCCTTTACGTCGATATTTGCGTCGAAATATTCCGGCGTGCTTGCGATTTCCGGCGCGACAATTGGGTTGTAAGCATCTTTATCGGGCCTTATCCTGTTCAGATTTACTACGTTAACCTCGCGACCTTTAAACTCATGTTCGGGCGGTATGACTTTGTAAGCGTTTTTACCCTGGTACCGTATTTTCCTGTACTGGTTCGTCGCTAGCGTCATGCCTACATCGAGTGAGCATATCGGCTACCCTGTTCTTTTTTCCATTTATGTATTCTATGGTTACATTGTACCCGGAGATGGCTAAAGCATAAGTAACTTTTTATTGGTTAAATTAGCTGTAAGTAAATATCTGAGTGGTTGGTGATCAACAAAGCAGGTGACATGTGATTCTTGCACGTAAATTTGAAATTTGTCTAATGCGAATTTTAGTGCGAATGCCTCGCGCTCAATAACAGACATTTTTGCATAGTCGGACTAAGCTTATGTGATAGAAAATAGATGGGTCGTTCATATGGTATCCCTGGGACAATGCTGTTTTCAGGGTCACATTCTTGGCATAGAACAGCGCCGATGGAAGAGGCAGATGCATCTGTATACAACCGATAACCTCTATTTCGATCTGGGTATCCTAACATGCGAAGTGCAGTGAGTCCTTCTTTCAATTTCTCAAATAAATCTTGACACTCGGGTGTAGCGTATTTCTTGGTTAGTTGTATAAGGGGTTCCGCTATACTGGAAAAGTTAGGTATCATGCGGCGGTAGAAACCTGCCATTCCAATGAATGATCGTATTTCTTTAACCGTTTTGGGCGGTGGTACCTTTTTAATGGCTGCTACCTTATCTATAACCTTTCTCGCTAATAATGAATCCTAAATATCTAGTTTCCTTGAGTAGGAATTTGCATTTATGTTGTGCTCCCTTTAACGCTGCAATACGGCATCTATGTTGGCTAAGTGTTCTGTTAGTGTGTTTCCTAATATAATGACGTCATCAAGATAGGCTATACATATGTTCTCTAGGCCTTTTAAAACAATGCTCATCAGTCTCTGGTAGCAGGAACCACCAGATTTAACGCCGAAGGGCATGACACGGAACCGATATCCACCGATTCCTAGACATGAAAAAACTAAGTTTTTCCCTACTATCAGTTTAAACGGGTACAGCAAAATATCCGCTGGCCATCAAAATATCCGCTGGCCATATCGAGGGTAGGGAAGAATTTTGAAGTACCTAGTAGTGGAAGAATCTCATCGATTCGGGGAAGGGGCCAACAAGCCTTAATGATTTTATTCAATTTTCTAAAATCAATGCAGAACCTAAAAGTGTTATCTGGTTTCTTAAGTAATACAACCGGGAAGTTCCAAGGTAAAGAAGAGGGTTCAATTATCTTTGCTTGAAGCATTTCGTTATTAGCCTTATCTATAATAGGTCTATGTTTCATGGGTGTGGGATATGGTCGTTGCTTAATTGGTGGGTGGTCGCCAGTATCTGAGAAAGTAAGTGTGCTTGTCTATGTTACTTCCGTTAAGTCTCTACCAAATAAGTCTTTGTATTTTAACAACAATGGTCCAAGTAAGTGTTCGAATTTTCCATCATAATTAAATCCGTAGACCTTTTCTTAGTCCGGGCCTGTGTTGAGATGTTTATTTATTCCTTCACGGGAGGTAACCAAGTTAATTTCGTTTATGTGAGTCACTTGCGCAATGACAGCATTCCTTTTTATCTTAATTGTTTTTCCCGTGTCGTTGACCAACACTATGGGGGCAATGCGGTCCTGTTTAATGGTAATTAAACTGTCAGTGAGTGTGAGTCCTGGCTCATCATTAATGCAGTCTTCTTATTGTCTTAACTGATAACTACCTGGTGGTAGGAAGTCGTGTGTTTTTACCTTGCCTGTTGTTGTGACGGCGGTGTATGGTTTTATTACTATGTTATTGCACGGGCGTACTAAAGATGCGATGTGTATGTCAATCTGTAAAGGAATGTATTCCTGTCTAATTCGAATGCGTTTCAAATCATAGTAACCTAGCGTCAAATTTTCTAAGAAAGTCTCGCCCTAAAATACAGTTCCTATTAATGTTCTTAACTACTTCTTAACTACTACTTCTTAACTACTACAAACTCATTTCTAAGTCTACTTTTACCTATTGTAAACTTAAATAACGCTACGCCTTGTACATTCAATGTGCTTCCGCTAACTGATTGTAAAGTTACTTGGGATTCCCTAAGTTTTGGTTTTTGCTTTATCCGGTCATATATGCGTTTGCTTAAAAGTGAGACGCCTGCCCCTGTGTCTACTAACGCAATAACTTTGTGTGTGTGTGATATTTTAATTAAACAGGAAGTAGGGTCTTCGTTAAAGTTCATTATAATAGCCATTTTGTAAAACGCCCCTCTTCGGTCCCTGATGAGGGGGCCTATCTAGTTTAAACGCGCTTTTGGGCAGTCCCCCGTAAAGTGATCTGTCGATCCGCATTCCCAACATTTTCCCCAAAGATGGCTCATGGATGTTTGGCTAAAAAAATATATATTCAGTATTTTCAAATTACTATCAACTAAATATTTGTTTGAGTTTTGGCACAACAAGTATGGTTATATTAGAAGTCCAAGTAAAACCTTCATTCAAAACAGGACAATTATTAGCGTCTAGTTTCCTTACATTGTTAACTTGGATTTGAGAGAACAAAGAACGTACGGACATAGAGATATGCACAAAGAGATGGGAATTACATTATACGCTTTTCAGTAAAGACATAGTTGTTTGACGTGAATAAAAATGTGATCAATAGAAAAGTATGTATTCGGATTCATAACTTAGACGCAGGACATGTACCTTTTCCACAGTCATGAAGACTGACCGCGAGTAGTCCAGGTCAAGCAGGGTCAGTCCTCCGTGCTTTTTCACTACTCTGGACTTTTTTGCATGCGACACCGGAGACATCCGGCAAATCGTTAGCGGGAAAGTGCGAGAGCAATGTATATTTAACCGAAAGACGGAAGTAATCCCATTTTAGTCTCTATGTATTTTGTATTTGTGTATTAGGTTATGATATTTGCATAAATTTTAAAAAAGAACATTATGCATGAAAATTACTGAAAGGAATAAAAAGGACCATTGTATTATAAAATAGATACATCTACATGTGTCCCATTAATTAATTTTTGTTTCATCTTCATTCAGTTTAATTGACTTTCAACAGGTATATATGGCTTTATGTTCCGTCAAGATCATTGGATGAAAACTGGCGTAACATCCAATTACATTTTAAGTGTTTGTCTTGGTTTTTTGTCACAGTTTTTTTCAAGGCCCAACTTTGTATGGTGAAAAATGATCAATTTCGTTCAAAGTTTTCTTTCATCATTTATTTACTTAAAATTAAAAATCTCTTTAAAAATGAGCTAAAAGGCCATCGGTGCTTACTACAAATGGTGACTAACTCAAGCCATTTCCCAATGTAAAACTGTTAAACACTTAGAGAAATGTGAACTGCAGCGGTATCTATGGGAGGGGATATCCGACAATATTCTAATTACTATTTCTTACTTTCAATACTCGAATTTGTCACTTCAAAATGTCAATTTGTAAATTGCAACACAGCGCATGCTAAATACCGCTATCTATGTTCAAATTTCAACATTGCATTGGAACAATTTCACATTTCCCGCATATACAATTTACAAAAGTTACAAATTGCAGGCGAAAATCACGATTACATTTTACATTTCTAGAATCTAATTTACAAGTTACTAATCCAGAGGCGCAAATCTCTAATGTAAAATGTAAACGCATAACACCAGTTCAACATTAGGACGCAAGGGGGCGCTTCTAACACGGGAATGTCTATCTATAAATAGAATGTATCGCTTGAACTTGTCCGCGTTCGTGTGTACTTTCAAGTTGTGAGTTTTTTACCAAGAGAATCAGACACATGTATTATTTATTTGTGCTATACAATTTTAGGGATATTATTTTGTGCTTAACTAATGATCATGATATGACTATGTATATATAGGCCTAAGTTTGTGATTATAGAAAATCAAGTGATAATTCATTGTTAGTGGCACATTAAGAAAAATGCGTGATACATGCATTTATAATCATTCGTGTCATGTACTGTAGACATGCACCAATAAAAGTTGGTCCATATTTACACGCCTCTACCTTTTCCTCAAACTGTATGAATCGGTTCAAATGTTGTTCGTATATTTTTATCTTAGGTCTGACAGCCCCTACACCCCGCCCCCAATCCCTTTCAGCCCCTATGGCTCCACCCTCTTTCATTTAACTGCATATATCCTGATTTAACCGAAGTGATCCGAGCTGGCAAAATTCCTTTAACGGTACACAGTATTGAGTTCGAACCCAAGACCTACTAAGTAATCAGGTGCTCTACTACCTGGCCTACCTGGGCAGTGAGCTTTTAACCTTCCTTATTTTTAGCCAGGTATCAACTGGACAGAACCACCAGTACCTAGCACGTTCCTGCTCCACATGGTGTTCTGATTAATTAATTCTGGTGCCACTAAAAAAGGCTGTAAAAATCCCATTACCGAGGACGGGGGTCGAATCCAGGACCTCCTGCTCTTGAGGCAGGTGCTCCAGCAACTGAGCTACATGGGCACTTACCTCTGGCGAAAGCATTCTCACTACATCATGTACTCCTGTTGATGTAGTTCAATTCCAATGCATTGTAAACAAGTCCGAATGTGAATGAGATAGTATGTTCTTCTGGAAACGTCTGATATGTATAAAAAATTGGATTGAATGTAGTTTTTAAGAAAACGAAGACTTATATGGTAAAATAACTTACAGAATTTTAATATATACAATAATAAATACTTTCGGCAAAAGGTAACGCGTTCAATTTGACGCCAAATAACGTTGGTATTGACAGGACATCATTTCAACTTAAAGAAATGACCTAATAAGACATTTAGTTTTAAACAAATTTTCGGAATTTATATTACATTTCATTTTCCTTGTCAGCATACATAGCTGCGTATTTTCAGTTTCTATTGGGTTTTGCCGAACGATTGGAATTTTTCCTATTAACTCGGACTAAAACCAGCATTTATAGCGCGAAAGACATTTTTTTTATTTGTGATTTTCAGACTACCATATGAGACGGTCTTTGGTGATGTGTCGGCCATGCCAGTGTTAGCGTACGAGAAAATTAACGGCTGCTCGAATGTATACTTCGTCGGGTGGACGCCAACATTGCAAGAGGTTACGTACCAAGTTCTCTCAATGATCAGTACAAACCAGTTTGTGTAGAGTTTTTTTTTAATCTGCATCGCAACAACACACTACATGATCATTTTGATGATGTTCCGCTCCGTTTGGCAGATCACGGCTGCTAAGCTTGTAAATTCGCGCATGACACTCAAACCTAAGCAGTAAGGAGCGGATACTTTTAAGCCGGAGATAGAAAACCTCTCGCCCTACTTTGTATGTGAATATCAGTGTCCTTTCTGAAAGGGCCCACTTCTGTTGATGCAAGGGCCGTTTAATTGGAAGTCATGGCAACCAAAATTAACTTTAAACTGACATAAGTCTCAAACAAAAATCAAAATGTTATTATTAATGTTAAACCAGTTCACTTTTAAAACTTTAAAGAACACGCACCATTTTACTATGAATTTTGTTATAAACGTTTTTTAAACATCAGAAATATTGATATCAATCAAAACGTTATCCGAAGCATTCGACACTCTAGGCAATCTTAAAGTTGGTATCCGATACGTTGCTTTATTGAGTACGATAGTATTTGATAGTATTTTTGCGGTGATAGATTTCTAACTTTCTCCAGTCTGTTTATTTTCACCGTGTTAGCGATTAATGTAAAACGAAGGCGTTGTCAAGAGTCAAAATCCCGAAGCAGAACAATGATAATATATAACTAAACTGCATATAGAGTTTGTTATAAAATACATCGCTGCATGAAGTACGAAATTTATCAAATTAAACTCCCTTAGCGCGCATGAATACATGTACCTTATCCATACTTTCGTGCGGAGTACCCAGCCTAGTTCGATAGTGGCTAACTCTTTCTCGAGTCTAGAACTTTAACCTTTTTGTCTAAATTCTCGAGCATGTATGTGCTTATATGTTTGAGCGACCAATCGATCTTTACCGTTAAAGAAATTCTGATGTAGATGTTGAACATTTTGTCGATGGGTCTGTGGAAACTGGTGACAATTAAATATTGTTTGATGGCCAAAGTTGCCAAATATGATGCGGATTCACACACTTGTCTAAGTGTTTAATATAATTTTAACCGTAATGCAAAAGTTCAACTGATGTCAATATTTTGTTTGTGCATTGTAGATCTTATTTTTTATTGATTTAAGAATCATATTTTATGATAATAAACGTAATTCGCAATAGCGCCGTCCACGTTCGGTACATACAAAAATATGTTTGGATATATAAATATATATATATATATATATATATATATATATATATATATATATATATATATATATATATATATATATATATATATATATATATATATATATATATATATATATATATATATATATATATATATATATATATATATCTTATATGTCATCTCTCTCTAGGATCTGTACAGGGTATTTGTACTATCTTCTGTTTCGGCTAGAAATATCGATGTAATACGATGACAAGAATGTGTTATGAAAATTAAGAATGATACATTCATGAAACAGTTCGCTTATATAAATTAAACATTATTCAGACTGAACTGAATTCTCGATTTTCTATTTCCTATACAGAACGTGTACTTAAAGAAATACTCTCTCGGAAATAAATAACATATCTAGAGCATAGATAACTATCTGGGGCATAAACTAATAACGACAAGACAACAATCTAATTATACCGTACGTAAACTATTCAGGGAAATACATAACAATGTCTATGGCAATGAATAAAAGTATCTATTACAGGTCCCAAAAGAATATTATGTTAACACAGAGCTATTTAGTTTGCCTCTGCCTAATTTGTGTTTCCTATGTGTATTGGAATGATCTTGATATAATTGCCGAGACGCGGTTCTTTGTGGACGGCCTTTGTGGAACAGCATTCACTACAAACTTCTGGGTCAAAAAGTGTTGCCGCTTCATGTATGGTTCAATGTCTCCATAAACCAGACAGCGTTGGGTAAACACCGGCTGACAGAACCTGCCTGTCAATGTACAGCTTATAGTCAGGCCAAATATATAGACAAGCTTGTGAATTATGGCCAACATACTATCTGTCTGTTATTCCTCATAAACCAAGCCAAATATATGTATACATATTTAGTTACAATTATTGTTTGAGAGTATTTTATGGATCTCGACATCTGACGCTATGAAATGTACATTGTACATGTTTAAATGTGCATGAAGTAGCTCCAGTTCATCCGTACCTCGAGGAATTCGAATCATACTTGCTTAATAAGTATTTAGTTATCAAATTAAGGTCTACTTTGAATTTCCCTATTATCCTTTCGTACATGCATGTGCCCAGTTGTAATCTTTTGTAGTCTTATTTTTGTGCAATATGTTCGGTTCTAACTAACTCAATTGGTTTAACTTAAATTTGGCGTGTGAGTATATACAATAAAAATTCAGTCCAACGTCGGTTCTGGTCACTATTAACTAACAATTGGCAGAGTTGTGTTTTTTTCTATATATATTTTTGTACCGAAATCCATGTCTCATGAACACATTTTAGTTGGTATTTATTTATGTGTTCTATTACACTATTAAGCTACATAACCAACGTTTCAGTTATCCGAATATGGTGCACTCTTGCTTACTTACGTCTTTTGAAGGGGGTATCCGCCTATATTCAATTTCTAATTTGCAAATTGCAACTTTGCATATGCTTAAATTTGCTATCTGTTTGCACAAACACGTTCGTTTTTACATGTATCTAATTCACATTTCTCGTATACAATTTGGAAATTGCAAATCTCAAGTCACAATTATCAAGTCACAAATGTTATGTTCGCTTACAATTTACAAGTTACAAATCTCAAAGTGACAATTCTCAAGTCACAAAACACAAATGTACAAGTCAAGAATAGGCATCATTCAGACGCTAGGTGGCGGTAACACATAAATATAGACGTCACTAAGCTAAAAATAGAACGGAATATCATAAGTTAAAAATAGAACGGAATCATAAATGATTCTTTAAGAGAGATACATTGAGAATACCAGGTAAGTGTTAATATAGATAAATGTTATCATGCGAGGCTAAGAAAATCAGAAAGCACGAGGCTGTGCCGAGTGCAGCCGAGTGCTTTCTTTTTTTCGGGTCGAGCATGATAACATTTATCTATATCAACACGAACCTGGTATTTCTTTTATCCCACCATCAGCAGTTTTTTTTCAAATGGATTAAAAAAGGAAACATTTAAATTTACCACTACTGCTCCTCCCCTACATGATCTGACTTTCTAATGCAATACACGAAATTTATGCGCGTGCATAGAGTAATTCGGCTATAAGAAATAGTTCTATTTTACTATTAAAAAGACAATTAACATGTTATTTCTTTTATTTTATTTGCACTAGACATAAGGTTGTAATTTAACTGATTGCGATAATTAAAAATTATGATTGGAAAATAACAACAACAAAAATCACACCCTCATATAAAGGTATATATGTATTGTGTAATGTCAAGGCCGTGCAACATTAAAGTTGCTTTGCGTTTGGCATTAAGAAACGCAAATTACTTTTGAGGTTTGTGTGTGTTTGTGGTTGTAAAAAACAGTTTGCTCATGGATTTTAATTTGGGATGACATTTAAATTGTGAGCAATGAAACCAGCGCCATAAAATTACGAAGATAGTTGTGATTTTGACAGGGTGACTTGCTAAAGTTGGAGAAATGTCGGGATTGGAGGTGGTGTGTTGGTGTCCATGTTTACGTCTAGAGACTGTGATTTATTAGGACATTTGTCCAGATCTGTGCAGTCAGCTGTATTTGGTTCAACCAAAGATCGAGCTTTATCTAAACCATTTGAATGTTCATCATGTAATGACATTTGATCATTAGGGTCTGTCCTCAGATTAGGCAGCTGATTGCTGCTTTCTGATATATTCACAAATTCAAGATGAATTTCCTTCTAAAAAATGTTAGGACTAAAGTAAAATTTTGCCTCAAAATCCTCGTAGCTTATATCTACAACACTGCTTAGGTTTTCACAGGATTCTTTATCAAATTCTTTCAATTCACACCAAATAACAACAGCGACTCGCATAATCTTACATTTTGACAGTTGTTTTTATTGTTGCAGACTACAAAACTTTTCTATATTTTTGTTTACAATTATTTCTAATATCATTGTTAAATAGAACTTCGGAAGATCGCGAACAGCTCTCCGGTTAGCTCGGTCGGTTAAGATGCCGTTACTTAAATTTTCAATCCTGCAGGACAAGAGATCGAGACCTCGCTCAACTCAACTTTTATAATACCCTGTTTGCTCTATTTAACCAGTCTTAATATAATGGACATTTTGAGGGTGATCACAATAATAATTACGCGTTAAATGAGTTTCGTTTCATGTAATCATTCCTGATCGTTTCGTCAAAAAGTAGTCCGACTTAGAGCAGGTGCGCGAAAATCGGTTGATAAAGCTCATCTTTATCACAAGGGTTATTTCAACCGATATTAACAGGGATGGTGGGATAAAATAGAAAACAGCCAACGTTATTTGGCGTCAAATTGAACGCGTTACCTTTTGCCAAAAGTATTTATTAATGTATATATTAAAATTCTGTAAGTTATATTACCATATAAATCTTTGTTTTCTTAAAACAACATTTAATCCAATTTTTTATACATATCAGACGTTTCCAGAAGAACATACTCTCTCATTCACATCCGGACTTGTTTACATTGCATTGGAATTGAACTACATCAACAGGAGTACATGATGTAGTGAGAATGCTTTCGCCAGAGGTAAGTACCCATGTAGCTCAGTTGCTAGAGCACCTGCCTCAAGAGCAGGAGGTCCTGGATTCGACCCCCGTCCTCGGTAATGGGATTTTTACAGCCTTTTTAGTGGCACCAGAATTAATTAATCAGAACACCATGTGGAGCAGGAACGTGCTAGGTACTGGTGGTTCTGTCCAGTTGATACCTGGCTAAAAATAAGGAAGGTTAAAAGCTCACTGCCCAGGTAGGCCAGCTGGTAGAGCACCTGATTACTTAGGAGGTCTTGGGTTCGAACTCAATACTGTGTACCGTTAAAGGAATTTTGCCAGCTCGGATCACTTCGGTTAAATCAGGATATATGCAGTTAAATGAAAGAGGGTGGAGCCATAGGGGTTCAAAGGGATTGGGGGCGGGGGTGTAGGCGCTGTCAGACCTAAGATAAAAATATACGAACAACATTTGAACCGTTTTATACAGTTTGAGAAAAAGGTAGAGGCGTGTAAATATGGACCAACTTTTATTGGTGCATGTCTATAGTACATGACACGAATGATTATAAATGCATGTATCACGCATTTTTCTTAATGTGCCACTAACAATGAATTATCACTTGATTTTCTTTAATCACAAACATAGGCCTATATATACGTATCATATCATGATCATTAGTTAAGCACAAAATAATATCCCTAAAATTGTATAGCATAAATAAATAATACATGTGTCTGATTCTGTCGGTAAGAAACTCACAACTTGAAAGTACACACGAACGCGGACAAGTTCAAGCGATACATTCTATTTATAGATAGACATTCCCGTGTTAGAAGCGCCCCCTTGCGTCCTAATGTTGAACTGGTGTTATGCGGTGTACATTTTACGTTAGAGATTTGCTAGATTCTAGATTAGTTACTTATAAATTAGATTCTAGAAATTTAAAATGTAATCGTGATTTTCGCCCCGCGAAAGGGCTGTGGTAATTTCTTTTATACCATCTTCAATAAGAGATGATTATGCTTTTTTTGCAAAAATTGACATACCCCTTTTATTATAAAATCGTACAGTTTGCATTTATTTGTCAAGAAAAAAAAAACGACGTAAATGTAGTGCTTAAATGAGGAAATCGCTCGATATGAATCGCAGCATCTTATCCTATTTCATAATAAACGAGGTTGTGCAATATAAATAAATATTTCAAGCAAAGTCCCTTTATTTTTTTTTCTTCAAACACAAGATGTTCCCTAATACATGTTAATGAATATTATTATTGCGTCACTTTATGAACAAACTGGACCAACATTATTTGGTATAGTAATATTTCTCGGATGCTCGCTAATGTTTTGACAAGATTAAACGTCTTATCACGCCAAAGGTTGTTTTATTAAAAAAAGTCCGGGGTTATTTAGTATAGTGCACGATTATGTTTATCGGATGTTTTTTTCTTCTAATATGGCGTTGGTATGCGACATACTTTTAAAAAAAAACAGGTCTTATCTTCGAACAGATTTTTAAGTGAAGTGTAAATAACAAGTTTTCAAAACGTGCTTGCCACAATCATGTGACTAAACGGGTTAAAATTGTTATATCTTTCATGACGTTACATTAAAGTTATATCACAAATCTGATTCAATACCGACATTGTATCACAGTGTATTTATATTTGATTTTATTTGATTGATTATCTTCGTCTGTGAACATGTGTTTGTATGTTAGTAACGGTGAGTCTTTACTTTACTCACGCCAGTCTTTTTGAAGATATACAACTTACCAATTCTTGGCTTGCACCCGACAAGTTCCGCTAGTGCCGCTGAGACATGACATAACGTTTATCTACTGCTTCTTGCTAACATGGAACGTCTGCCCACGTCTGAAAGGCTGGGGGCAATGTTACAAGACCCATGTAGAAAAATGCCGTCTGCATCACCGCCGAGGAGTGCCGGTGAAGCTCAATACAAACCAGATGGCCTTAGGGGTCTGGCTAGAAGCAGTGGTCCGAGTGGCCACTGCTCGGCAGATAAGTACATAACAGTCTGGGAACCTAAGATAACAGTTATAATCTTTACACGGGCTACAAAATTTGTGCAATTTGGCATTTCTGAAGAAATATTTTGTCCATGTATGCCATACATAGATAACATATCATCTTGAGAGAGATGTAGCAATAAAAAATCCAGATCGTGGTTAGTTTGCTGGCGCTAGCTAATCTGAGTCTTCACATTTTGCTCTTTAGTCTGTTTACGCCTGATTCTTCTGTGACAGGATAAGAAAAGAGCATGCATGTAGAAGAGAGATGAAGATCATTCTTTGAGATACATATATATGTATAGTTTGTAAAGGAAATAGTTGTGAATATACCAATTACGCAATCCTTAATACCAGAAATTATTCTGTTAAATAAAATGTAACGAAACTTTTCTAACAAAAGCAATTTAAAAATTCATCCATTGTCAGAATAATGTCCTTCAGACTTATTTTAAGTCATTTTGAATTCTAAAACTTGTATCTCTTTCATTTATTTTCAAAATCAAATATTTAACTATGAAATAAATACATAATCATGCAGTTAAAAATTGACACCTAGTAATTAATGCAATAAAGAATATGTTAGGGATCATACAGTTAACAACCCACATTATCACTAACATTGATCTTTACGGCTTTGTGTAAAACTAGTCTACTGTCTCACTTCCATACTAGCAGGTAATTTAGTTTTGCATTAACCCATCAGAGGTTTTACTGAGACAGATTAGTACTATATTGGCAAAAGACTCCCTGCAGTGATGACCAGCAGATCTGGTCACAGCAGGTGGGGGCCTGGCTCAATGGGATACCACTTTCCTTTCGAGACGCCTTTAACTGTGTAAATTTGTAAATTGTGTGAACGACACTTTTGTATTTCTAGGGCAACTCAACATATATGAACAACACGTACACAACGAAATAAAATAAATAAAAATAAATAAAAATAAAATAAATAAAAATAAATAAAAATAAAATAAATAAATAAAAATAAAATAAAATAAAGATAAATATCAATCAATCGATGTACGACTTTGAAATGGTACGAAGTCACTAACATCCGCCTTAGCGCGAGATATCTTTACAACACACAACAAAAACATTGAAACTTATATGATCTTTTTTTTTTCTTCACAATATGTCTCCAAAAGTAACATTCTTTAATACGATAGTAAAACTATGAAGTTTAAATCTAAACAAATCTTGAATATAGAGAAAATGTTACACATATGTCTATCAAAGTGTTCCGGCAAATGTGCTTGGTAATTTGTGCAGTTTGTCAAATTCTCGAATTAGTGCAGCCACGCAATTTTAAAAATATTTCAAAAAAAGCTCTGACAACATCCCATAGACATTTTCAAAACTACGCATAAATACAGAGGGCGACCCGATGACTCTATTTTGCTCGCCCTATAACAATAGTTAGGGCGAGGGTAAACAAAACCAAATATTGATGACTCTATAACACAAACACCATGACCCTGACGATCACAACCTGTAGTACAGAGGTTGAAAATTGGGTTGTGTTAACTATCTAAAGCGAAGAGTACCAGATGGATCAAATGACACCTATTCATGTATCTCCTCGCTTGAATGCGTAGTCCTAAGTCAGTACATTATATTTGTCGGTCAGGTAATTTCATCCCTAAGAACAGGTTGTTATTCTAATTGGTGGTTCTTCATGGAGGTTAATGGAAATGACGCTAATACTAGCATTCTTTTGAAAATTAATCGATAAGATGTATGAAAAAAAATCATTGACGTTGGTGGTCTGAAAATAGGAGAGCATTATAACTAGCAGAACATTTGCACGAAAAGGATGATGTATTGAAAACTAGATTTGCCAGTATTCCAGTAAAAAAGGTCTGATTTTCAATAAAGGAATCTCTTATTAAAAGGCCTAGCATATATTATGCTAATTTAACTTCGCAAGTTATATGCCATACACATAAAAGAACACATTACGCATAGTGCAGTCTGAAACACTTAGACGCCATATGACGATAGTCGAAACAGGTAGAAGTCATCGATCTCAAAATATAACGGAATAATTTATGAATGTTCTCACCAGGAAAACAAAAGACATACAAGGCCTTTTCAGATGTCTTCTACTTGGGATTTTAGTAACTTAGGCATTTTAGGAACTTTGTGGATGAAGGTACTGATAAATATTACGACCACAAGAATGAGCTCTAATGGCACGTATTATTTATTTTGAAAGTAAAAAGTGTCCATCCCACCCTTAAGCAACAATCAGTATATTTATGTTCATGGAGTGTTTGATTTCTTCTCGTGCGAGTATCCAACCATTTTAATTTTTGAAATACATGTATTTAGAGATAAATTTTACAATATTATCTTAAGGTTCGATGTGTTTATTGTTTACACGAGGTTTTGCCAACAAATCTTAATTAACAACCAAATTTAATGAGTTTTTTCAAGAAGATTAATTTGGAACATAAAGGTATAGCGTTTTATAAAATATAAAATTAACTTCCTTTTCATTACGACGCTGTCAATCAAGGCAACGTTTATTTACGAATTAATAAATGTATGCAAAAAGAGACGTAATCGGTAGTTTTTAAATGCCAAGACGATGGTGTATACGTATAATCATTCCACACCTGTTTTAAGTTACGTTCTAGCACGATTTCTATGTCACTTTTCTAACTAAGGGACGGTCTTCTTCTTTTTGGATTCGCTTGAAAATGTGCAACAAACATTGCTAATTAAAAAGCTTCATTATGTGTCAAAAATTTTAAGTTTATCATTTTCATCTTTTTTTTTCTTTGAACTAAAATCCCTCAATTTGATATTTAAAAATGTTAACAAAAAGGGCATCAAAATTATATTGTATATTTGATAATATATTTATATATTGCCTACGCTCATAGAAGAAGTACTTAATCTTTATTTTCATGTATCTTTGCGCGCATCTTTTGTCCATGGTGCATACTACCGAATAAGACTTAGCGTAGTGCTAATATACAGTGCAAGGAGGCTGAACAAAACAATAATTTGTAGTAGAATAATATCTTAAAGCACTGTTCTAGAGATGTTTAGCTACTGGGACAAACAAATAAATAAAAGGGCTGCAAACGACGTGGTATCACTGCTTCGAAGAAGTAGTCATATTTCAAATACCTGGAGCAGATAAACTGCCCTACAAATTTCTTCCGTTAGAATAACCGTATCTTTCCTAACTGCACCACTTCAAACTTAAATATTATTGTCATTAGCAGAAATTTTATGATCGATAACCAAGACCTGTTAAACAACTTTACTGTGGAAGTGTAGAACAAAATTTTCGTTAAAATAGTTGTGTCAGACCCTTCTAGCCGCAATAGCTCAGGTGGTAGAGCGTCGCCCTGCGGACCGGGAGGTCGTGGGTTTAAACCCCGGTCGGGTCAAACCAAAGACTTTAAAGTTTGTAGTAGTGGCCTCCCTCCTAACGTTCGGAGCTAAGGGGACAGCATTGCGCCCGACTCGTCGGTGTCAGTAAATTGGACCGGCCGGGTTCAGTCCCTCTCTGGGCACCTCACAAGTACCCATGTGCTATAATGATAGAAATGTCGCTGCACAGTATCGGCTAAAATGCCGGCAAATCCCAAATCCCTTCCAAAATAAATTTCTTTCTGGTATTTTTGTTTTTGGAAGCAGTGTTGAACCAGTATTATATATGTCAATGCTCGGCTTAACCAACGGGCCCTCTGCTCGTTTGATTAACGATGAAATAATGTGTAACGTGATTTTTTTTTAAAGGGGTGGGGGTAATTATGGTTGCATCATATCTGTTACAAGTAACGAGTTTGTATTAAATTATCATGACTTCGGAAATAACAAAAGATAGTCTTGTTTAAGCATAATATAAGTATGACTATCAAAAACATTAAGGCAGCATCTGACAGGACTTCTTTAAAATACATGTAAATCGAGAACAAACATCGTCAAAAAACTTTTGATTAATTTTGTGCAGTTGGCAATCAACCGTTTTTAACTTCTGTTCAACGAGTTACTATGAGCAAACTGAATAAAAAAGTGTACGTAAAATGCGAAGATTGCATGTATCGGTAAAAAACAATGCGAATGAACTTACTATCAGCCATCAAGGCGATGAGTTGTAAACATAACAGTATTTTGAGAAAAAAAACCCCAGCAAAACGTCGGATAAAGGGGATGCAAACAAAGTTTTGAATTTTCAATCAATGGTTGGAGAGAAAGGTTGGTTAAAACTGGTATCTCAACGTTTGAACCTATATGAAGACGATGGAACTAGTTTAAATAGCCACTTAAGTTGCAAAGCTGTATGAAGTTCTTTCGGTCACTATTCTTCCACTTCATGGCTGATGTTTAAACTTCTCTCTGCGGGAAGCCGAGTCATATTAAACTAACTACACGTTTTTAGTTAGCTCGCTACTTTTATTGATTTTTATAGATCTACCTCTGACTCTTTTACGTTTTATTTTTGTGTTAGTTGGAGATGGGGTTTCTGAAGCACACGACATTAATACCGAACATGACTCGTATAAAAACTCTGTTCTAGTTTTTGAAAAAAGTCAGAATCATCTTTTTTTATTTGGTTGCTTAAATAATGATCGTTTGAAGGCGTAAGTGACACATACCTCTCCCAAAGATATAATCCGCATGGCGTGAAACCAAGTACACTTAGTCAGGACGACTTTCTATACCTGGAGAGTAAAACTGGCAAGGCGTTGGACTGAACTAGAGAGATTTTGATTGCTACTGTCCGAATTGGATTTTTAAAATTATATTCCTTCAAACATTATCCATCAAATCGTACCTTTCTTTTAAACATGGACAGACAATCCATGAAAATGTGATGCTTCTAGGTGTTATTATTTAATTGCCTTTTTGTATTTTATATTTTGGATTTTGGCTAACACCTGAGTCACTCTCCTTTCCCAGGGTTCAAAATTTCAAAAGCGTTCTATGCCCCTGCAAGGACCCTTTGGTCATAAAGGGGACCAGACCATTCACAAATATAATAACACACTTGACTACTCTTTGAACTCCTTCTTTGTCATCAATTGTACGCCCTCTCCCCTATACACTGTGGTCAACGATGGGGCATACACCTGACACATAGTTCAACAGTCTCGCAACAATTCACGCAGGCCAATGGAATTCCATGTCAAGGTCATGTATTTTTCCCTTATTTGTTTTGATAATTCTTACATTCTGCATACACAACTATAAATCGGCCTACACAAAGTTACCATAATCTGACATAAGGTTAAAAAAATCAAAACTTATTCTGAATACCTGTTTTTAGAAAAGGTGATTTCTGCGACAATATGATCCATGCATACTCATTGTTTTTATTTTAAGTGATGTATATATACATGACAAGTTAAACAAAGGTATATACAAAATGTGACAAATATGATCATTGAAAACAATGTTATTATCTAGATATATAAACATATTAAAGATCTTCAATGTACATTCATAAAACATTTTATTAGTTAACATTTTATTTTTTATCTTTTGTTACCTATCTACAAATGGAAAATAATCTTCACGGTCTATAGCTTCTACCACACATCTAGCCCTTTGTTGATATTTTCTTAAAGGTACGCGTGATCTCCATTTTGTCTTCACGAGATATCTTGCCAGTTTTATTTTTTACTAGACGCGATACTTCTCGCACAGGTACGCTTGAATTAACACTTAAACCAGTATGACACATGTGAATGGTTGTTTATTGTATAATGTTAATTTATATGCAATAGCGGAGAATAGAAGTTTAAAAAACTCAGAAAATTTTTGGCATTTTTTAAGTATACATATACTACGGTAGCTGTAAGTGTAAATAAACATGTATTCAAAAATACACAATGTTTAAATAAACCTTAAGTAATCACGTCTCTTAAAAGACATTTTAAGCTCTGTTATAAACACTGTCTGTATCCGAGGCCATGGAGGAAAGTTATGTGATACTAGCAGCTCGTTATATTGGCAAAAAGAATATATTTGTTTATTGGGTTGATCGTCCCACCAACAGTATTTCAGTTATCTGGAGTCGGAAGCAGATATAGTGCTGCTTTCACTGGAGTCAATTGAATGAAGTGAATGTATGTATGTGCGCTGGCATGATACCATACCCAGTCACATTATCCGGACATCGAGCCAACCAGTCGTGGAACTACACTGATATTTGCCTGAGCGTTACCTAGGAAGCTACACTACTTCCATACCACTTTGGTTTGTCGAGGCCAGGGATCGAACCCGGGGAAACTTACATAATGCACATCGTCATAACACAATATCTAATATGTTAAAAATGTAGCAGCGATCGTGTTACCGATTTTAATTTGCATTAATGTTACCTTAGGTTATGGTGTTTAATGTATAATTTATTTATAATTAGCCCGTATTACTAATGATCCACGTGTTAACAATGAACACTAGAAACAAGTGGGTACGTATGTTATTAATTAAGTACAGTGGTGTTCCGATTTCTCGTATTTTTTAAATGTTGGCGAAAACTCGAGCTCAAAGCATGGTCCCTTGATTCTGCCCTTATTATTCTATATAATTTTGTTGGCGATCTCTTAAATACTCGAGTTTGTGTAACTCGAGGTCCATGCCTGATCCCTATTACTCATGCTCTATTTCTTTAGTCGATTTCACCCTTACGGTTATAATGACACCCTCTCTTCCAACGTGTTATCTGGTTAAGTTTGGAGATTGTGGACGGTTACTCGAATGTGCAGATTCTTCGAGTTTCAAGTCATATCTGTTCGACCAATACCGACGGAATTGCGTAATGAGCTCCTTCTGGCACTTCATCATCATCATCATCATCATCCACATCATTATCATCATCATCATCATCATCATCATCATTATCATCATCATTCTGTTTATCCCTGCCATGAATATTCCTACTAGAGAAAAATATCCGGAAGTGATTTCGAGGGTACATTTTGTCATACACCATAAACAGAAATATCCGGTCATTTTCCTGTCCGGACGGAAATCTTCGCAGGATGGAATTTTATTGGTTGAAAAAATATAATGGCAGCACACCGGCCGTAATAGCTCAGGTGGTAGAGCGTCGGCTTGCGGATCGGGAGGTCGCGGGTTCGAACCCCGGCCGGGTCAAACCAAAGACTTTAAAGTTGGTAGTAGTGGCTTCCCTCCTAACGCTCGGGGCTAAGGGGACAGCATTACGCCTGACTCGTCGGTGTCAGTATAATGAACCGGCCGGGTTCAGTCTTTGGGCACCTCAGAAGTGCCCCTGTGCTATAATAATAGAAATGTTGCTGCACAGTATCTGCAAAATGCCGGCAAATCTCCATAACGGCAGCAGAGTTATGTTACATGTTACATGTATATGTAAGCTTTAAAATACTCATACTTTTTTAAAGTAAATTTTGTCTGTTGACTGCTTAGGTCGAAGTTAGGGTCCCTAACTGTGCGTGTATATAAATCTATATCTATATACATAGTATTTCCTCCGCACCCCCCCCCCCCCTCCCTACTCCGAACCAATATTGCAGTGTCATAAAATGCAATGTGCAGCGAAAGGAGCATCGCCAGATTGCTTTTTAGCAAATATGTAATTTTATATTTGATCACCAGTTTTCATAGTTTTCTTCAAGACCTAAAGTGACTGAAATAATTATATATAATAATATTTTTTTCCATAAGTGGATAAAAATAATTTATGTTTGGCACTATGCACCCTGTGATAATGACCATTATGTATATTTCGAATAAGGATTTCATTTTATCGGACATTTATAATTAGCAGTTCTTTAGTTGCGTAAACTACAAATGTAACAGCAGCTTGCAAATTGGATGCATTATCAATTAGTGTAAGGATCAATTATTACGAGGGCGATTAATGCAAATAGTCTGTTACGTCTTGTAATGAAAATACAGAAGAATATTCTTTACTTACGAATTTAATTTTAATAGGTAAATAAGAAAAGGTCCTATAAGCATTACCACAGATATTTAAATCTAAGCTACATCTTGACAAAAGCAAACAGGGTCAATGTAAACGGGACAAAACACAGAGACGAGACATAACACACAATAGGAAAATAAATTCAGCAGTTATCGCATTGGAACCGTCAGTCGGCAAAAGGACCGACTGGGGTGCTTAAACCTTGAAATCTTTTACTCCATACGCGATGTGACTTCACTCACTCCATTTTCACTCGAAGAGAATCCATTTTTAGCCTCCAATTCGCCAAAAAATTGGATTAGATTCCTCCATACTTCGCGTTTTTAGGACGTTTCTCCTGAGCTGTACTGTATTAAAGGTACACGTGCCACAACATGTCAGGTAAGGTAGTTGAATTGAAGCCAGTGCAGTATTTTGATTGGTCCATCTGCACATGTCGGAAGTCCGCTTGATTATACTAGCCTTCTGTGGCAGACTTCAACGGGTCGTTCGGATAGATTTCAATATGGCAGTACAGCGACGGGTAGTTTTTCTAAGTTTGGTTACTTGGATAATTGTCTCGATTAATTTCTGGAACATAGAAAGTCCATTTGGCCCAGGTAAGTAGATTCTTGCTTAAGATTTGATAGTGAAAAAAACACTTCTGGCAGCTCATCATGAGGATGATGATGTTGTTGTTGTTATTGATGATGATGATGATGATGATGATGATGATGATGATGATGATGATGATGATGATGATGATGATGAGAAGGAGGATGACGATAATTGTTACGTAACGAGGTATTTTAATAATACTCATTTATATTTTAAGAATACTACGTACAAGTCCGTAGATTATACAATTATTGTAATATGTGACATTTTAACTATGTAACTTCCTTTGACAATAACACCAATGTTGATCTTCATTACTTCAGTTATATAGATTCGTTTGTTACCTGTAGTTCGAGACTTCCTTTATGTTGTATCATTTATGTATCTTTCTTTTAAAATAAATTGTAATTGATTTGATACCATATTGAAATAAATATTGAGACAATCAGACAATCATTTATTTATTAATAACAATATACGATTACTATGAACGTTGCAACGTATACCAAAATTTGAAAAGGCACAAGACAAAGGCACCCACGTGCAAGCCAAATATAAAATTAAGAACCAATTTGTGATTAGTCATTTAACAAAAACAAAACAAACCCAGTCATCTCCTTGCAGGTTTAATCCAACGACTTGACTGTCTTTATCATAATACAACAATTCAAATAAAAACAAACTAACAGAAACCAAATAACACCTTAAACTCGATCAACGAATTGAAACAAACATTGAATTAAAACTGAAATCATTGTATCATTGTTATGCATCATATAACACAACATATGTATAATTATACAATGAGCATCATGAAATCGAGAAATATAACTGTTTACCACAGTTATAATGACATACGGCATCATATTCATAGAATCAGCGGGATAATTACCCTGCTAAATCTATCTTGAAGAACTCTGCAAAAAAGTTCCTGATTAAACGTCAGTATAAATCTCTGTTTGGTCATGTTGTCATCTAGTCCCGGTGCGGCCGTAGAAATAAATGATTATACCTATTATATAAGTTACCAGCTGCAAATTTATAAGGTTGATATATATATATATTTCTAATGTCGATCAGAAAAATAATTGCTATATTGGACCTTGTCATTTGTCACAAAGCACTGCGTTCTTAGTAAAGGATGTTGACCTAGTCACACTGGCCACTTTATGTGTAAAATGTCGGAATTTATCATTTACACTTCATCAATGGTCCATGTCGATTGTCGCCGGGTGGTTTTATTTAGCTTCGCCTTTCACCTTTACACATATGGTGAGCAATGTTAATTGTAGATGGATTTTTCCGTATCATCATAGTAAATATACCTGGTATATTTTTTTTTAAAATAACATTTCCGCGTACATGTTTGATATTATATGCTGACATATAGTTGGAAATAGCCATACGAAAAGCGTTATTGTATACAAGAACCGCATGCTGACCTTATACATATACACATAAGATGGACTTGTTAAGGTGTCAGATAATTGAAGGTATAACACTTTCATTTACTCAGATGTCTTCATATACTTCGTTAACAATATAACTTCTATGAATTTTAAAGTTCTTAGATCGATCATGCGTGCATTCGAGTCCCGTACGAGTGTTTTAAAATAACATCAGTTTCGTACTTTGGATGACAACTAGTGAATGTTTGGATTTATAAGGATAATATCGCCATTTCGGACATAAATGTGGACTGATTATGATTTTTAAAAGAATTCGTACTTTTATCAAGTATGTGAACAATGTTATTAAGGCCTTGGATCACCTTAGACTTTATTTGATGCACATGATTTTGGGATATAGATAAAGTTTTCGTTGATGTAACGCCCAATATATCATCACGGTTTCGAGTTCTGGTGCGTATTATTTTAATCAAAGAGGCCGAACGATTAATCATTATTTCTGCATAAACTCATACTTAATTCTAAATAAAGAACACCACCTAAATTGTAAGACTGTAAAATTGCGGAAAAAAACAACACTATATATGTACATTATTTCCAAATCTATGATAGTAAATAGATAGTAAATAGATACCGACGTCAGCGCTGAATACCCGGATGGATATATGGCGCGATCTTAAAGTTAAGTTGTCACATGATTTTTTAGTTTTAAAATACCGCTCTCTTTAGCGTGGCATAGATAGAAAATAACTATTTGCAATGACGAATTGGGATTTAAGTTTCACTGTTCTTACAGATTTAGGGCTTCAATGTTCAGCATTTTGCAGGACCATTTCAAAGCAACAGTAACTTTTTTATTATTTGAGGGGGATACATTGTCCAAACTGTCGGATATCACCTTTAATTTTCGTCCATGGTGGATTTGTATAAGTGTTTATATACATGTTTCGAAATGGCTCTTTCGGAAAGAAATCAATCTACTTTGTTCATCATTTTAACTTAATAATTAGTGACAGTTTGTCGTTTGCATGGTTACAATTGATAAATTATGTTTTATCGCAGCAAAATGTTGATAATAAACCAGTTAAATTGAGAGTGATATTTTTCTCCACAATTTTTTAACTATGTTTTATCGCAGCAAAATGTTGATAATAAACCAGTTAAATTGGGAGTGATATTTTTCTCCACAATTTTTTAACTATGTTTTATCGCAGCAAAATGTTGATAATAAACCAGTTAAATTGGGAGTGATATTTTTCTCCACAATTTTTTAACTATGTTTTATCGCAGCAAAATGTTGATAATAAACCAGTTAAATTGAGAGTGATATTTTTCTCCACAATTTTTTAACTATGTTTTATCGCAGCAAAATGTTGATAATAAACCAGTTAAATTGGGAGTGATATTTTTCTCCACAATTTTTTAACTATGTTTTATAGCAGCAAAATGTTGATAATAAACCAGTTAAATTGAGAGTGATAGTTTTCTCCACAATTTTTTAACTATGTTTTATCGCAGCAAAATGTTGATAATAAACCAGTTAAATTAAGAGTGATATTTTTCTCCATCAAAGAGTACAAAAACGTGCGAGAGATTTTCCTAAATCATGCTTTAATACAATTGTAGACGAACTTACCTTATAACTAAGCGTTGTTCCATGACAATCTTCTTGGCGTTATGAAGGTTCCCCTGTTTACGGATTAATCTTTGATGACCTCAGCCAATGGAGCTATTTTGTTGCAGCCTTTTAGAAATTCGACTGTTCACAGTGGTATGTATCATGGGGTTGTTACATATAAACACAAGTCAATAAATGCCTTAAGCCTAAACAGGCATAGTCGAGAACGCAAGTATAAAGTCATAAAAGCACGCGTCATGTTTTGTCACGTGACTACAACTAAACGGTTTTATTCACAACAAAAAAAATACTAACTGTTTCTTTATTTTGAAAATAGCACAAAGAACATGTTTTTGTGGAAATTGCTCTATCGAAACTAAGTTTATTAGCTAGTCAATGTTTGCTCCAAAAAGAAAATGTAGATACATGTATTATTTTGGTACATTATTTTCACAAAGATCTAGATATACCTCACCATATTTAATTTAGCGTTACAGCTTTATACAATCCAACATAAGCAGAAAATATTTTCCAAACATGTAGATTTCAATCTTTTAAGTTATATTATTTATCCAGAATAACAGTAAACTAAAAGGATTTTGCAAGACCTTTTAAGGTAAAAATAACTTATTTTGTTATTTGAGAGAAAATTATTTTGTCTAACCTGTCGGATACCACCATCAAATTTTCGCAATATATGTGAAATCAGTATACATGCTATGAGAGTAAGTATACGAGGTTTATTTCTGAAAGTAAATTAATCGATGTGTTCCAAAAATTAAATCAACTAAACGAGAGCACCAGTCAATTGTTCCGTTGTCTCTAACTGGTTTATATTCCAATTCATGATTTAAGCTCGCTTCCCTTGTACACGGTGCTTTTATGAAATGAATTTGTCTGATTCATTTTAATTTTTTTAAATTCGAAAACGCTGACCTAATTGTTAAGCCCCGACTCCAGTACCGAGCAAGGACAATTGGTGACCATATAATGCCGACGTAAGTCGTGTTTTCAGAGAGAAAAGAATTTTGTTATGTTTTCTTTTGTATCCTCGGCCATGATTTTTGAGCTTCGAAATATTTTTTTATCTTATTCTCTTTAAATATAATTTGTAATTCACTCTTAAATAATCTAAACTGTGACTCCAAACAACTCGATAATTCTATTTGTCTATGATGTAAGCCATGCATGTCCTTTCACAGTTTATGATACGTTTTTACCACGAACACGAGAAGAGGGCGTTATAGTGGTGGACTTTCACTCTATTAAATGAACCATTTTAAGTCTAATATTACAGTTATAGAAAAAAATCAGTCTGGTTTAATGATGATAAGATTATCAAAAGAGCTTTTTCACTTTAATGAAAATATTTTCATGCTGAATGTTTATATTCCTTCTAGTGGATCGCATTTTTTGAATCGGGGCGAGGTTGAACCTTTTGAGCAATTGGAATTATGTATAGAAAAATATAAACCATTAGGTAAGCTTTTGATTTTTGGGTGATATGAATGCTAGGACTTATGATTTAAATGATTATTTTGATGACTGTTGTACTGAGGGCACCGCTCATAGATTCGCACCTGTAGATAACGTGGTAGATCGTGCCAATCAGGATCACGTGACCGATACACACGGGCGTCGACTTATAAGTTTGTGTATCGAGCAAGTCTGTGGGAAATGGGAGGTTAAAAATGATACAGAGGGCAAGATCACATACTACTCAAGGAATGGCGCAAGCCTTATTAACTATTTGTTGTTATCAAAAATGATTTTAAGCATGTAAAAGAATTTGATGTCAAGGAACTCATTGAATTTTCAGATCATTACGGTTTAGAGCTGAAATTACGAAGAAAAAATCTAAACCAGGATACTGCTAGGGACGAGAAAACAAGAGCCACATTTATTAAATATAATATAAACAAAGTCGAAGACTTTAGGACTAGATTAAATGCAGACACACAGAAAATAAATAAATTAATCGACCGAACACAATGCGTTGATGGTATTAACGACATAATAGCGCATTTAACAAATAAACTTCATAGAGCCGCAAGTGACATATTTGGCAAAACGATAAAACGGTCAACAGGCACTATAAGGACAAAACAAGAATGATTTGATGAGAATGTTATTTAGCTAAACAAGAATATCGACGAGCCAGAAAAGAATAAGAAATAAGAATGACGAAAACAAAGGTAATTTATTAGATACAAAATCATATTACAATAGAGTGAAAAGAAATGAGAAAACACGATATAAACAATTTCAAAAAAGAAAATTATCCGAGATGGCAGTACGGGATTCTAGGCAATTTTGGAACACAATAAAGACACAATATGCGAGACAAACAGAAAGTGGAGAGCTACCGTCAACAGATCATTTATATAGACATTTTGAATCATTATTATCAGGTGAGGCTATTGAAAGTCTGAATTCAAATGAAACTGAAAGTCATAATCTGTTGATAGAAGACGAAATATTAGATAAGGATATAACTATAGAGGAACTTACAGCAGCAGTATCTTCTTTAATAAACAATAAAAGTTGCGGAAATAATGGGCTTGCAGCTAAAATTTATAAAAAAACTACTTAATTATTTTAACGTCCTGTTACACAAAGGTTTATATCCCTTTTTATTATAGTAAAGGGATTAGTTGTCCTATACTCAAGGGTGGAGACAGTAGTGATCCTAGAAATTATAGAGGAGTTACTTTAATTAAGGTAGCTTCAAAAATATATCCTCATATTTTAAATGAGAGACTAACGAAATGGACTAATAGAGGAAAAAATATTATACATAACCAATTTGGTTTTCAAACAGGTAGATCTACAACAGATTGTGTATTCTTATTACATTCTGTCATTGCTAAAACATTAAGCTCAGGCCAAAAAAATTTACTCAATATTTGTTGATCTAGAAAAATGTTATGACCGTGTAAATCGGGGTTTTCTTTGGCTCAAATTGAGTGAAATGCATGTAAGTTCTAAATTTATTAAGGCGCTTAAAGCTATGTATTCAAATATTAAACAATGCGTACGACGAAATAATGAAATGTCTGACTTTTTTAACTCAAATATCGGCCTAAAACAAGGAGACTCTTGCTCTAGTCAGCTCTATCTCTTATTCAGTAACGACATTTTAAATTATCTTTATTCAAATATAGATGGCTTATTTACAGTTAATGGGATAAAACTATTTCTGATTTTATTTGCAGATGATGCGGTCTTGTCTAAGGCACTACAATCGCTCATGCGTGATTTTGAACAATATTGCCAAGAGTGGGGTCTGAGGATCAATGTTCATAAAACAAAAGTAATGGTTTTTGAGAGGGGTAGAAATACGCAATGTGAAATATTAATTAATGGAACAAAGATTGAGGAAGTAAGTACATTTAAATACCTGGGTATGCATTTGTACAAAAATGGACCTTGGCACAACACACAAACTAAAATTGCGCAACAGTCAACACGGGCCCTTCATAAAATATTCATTGTGATAAACCAATTATCACTAAATGCTGTGGAACAATGTAAACTCTTTGATTCATTGGTTGGATCGATTCTTTCATATAATGCCGCAATATGGGGGTATCACGATGCAAACAGCAACGAATTGGTCCACTGTAAGTTTTTACATAGGGTGCTACATGTGAAACGATCTACAAATACATATGGGTTATATGGAGAGCTCGGAAGGTATCCGATTAGAATAAGAAGGCAATTGTTAATTATGAATTATTGGAAGAAAATATTAGAGTGTACAAATCCGCTTATTTCCACTGTATACAACATGCTAGTGCAAGATGCAAACGACAATAATTCATATAGAAATCTTAATTGGGCATTTCATATAAAAACGATTCTTTGCAATATAGGTCTTGTTTATATATGGCAAGGACAATATGTTGATAATTCTATTTTGCTCAGCATTAAACAAAGAATAAAGGACATTTTTGCTCAATTATGGCACTCCAGTATAAATAACTCTACACGACTCTCTTTTTATAGACTTTTTAAAAGTTCTTTCGAAATGGAGGTATATTTACAGAAGCATATAAACACCAGGTATCAAATTATACTTTCAAAATTTAGGCTGTATTCTAATAACTTAAATATTGAAACAGGTAGATACTCTGGCCAAGAAAAAGACACAATAATATGTATTATGTGTAATATGAAGGCTGTTGAGGAAGACTACTACTTTTTACTAGTATGTCCTAAATACCAAGAATTGAGAAGGAAGGTTTTTAAAAGATATTATTGTTGTTTTCCTACAAAAAATAAATTTATATTGCTTATATCTTCAACAAATAAAAATGTTATATTAAGCATAGGAAAATATTTATATTATGCATTTAAAATGAGGCAATAATAGTCCACCTAGGTTCTTCTGTTAATCATATTAATTATAGTATTAGGCTGTCAGAGAAACTCGTTTATTTTTCCATGCTGATCACTGTACCATTTTATTTTGTTATTGTGTGATGGCTCTATGTATGTGTTTGTACATTATGCCAATAAATTTATGTTATGTTATTTACCGTGATTGCCAGGATCATACTCTCTCAGCTTAATAAATATCAAACAACAATTAAAGAAAAACACAACATGCACAGGACAAGATGATAAGGTTCTCGTGAAATCAAAGGGTGTGTTAATTGGGCATATTTCTTGATGGCGGCAAACTTCAGAAAGATCAAAGAAAATGCGGTCTTTTTTTGTCAACCCTTTTAGCCCATTTTAATCTGACCGATATTTGATTTTTCAGAGCTTAACAGTGATTTCAATTTATGATGGAAATTTTCTTAGTGCAATTTTAGAGAATCTTATGCATACGTTAATTTAACAAGAATATATCGACACATAAAATGCCTATACACACGTGCTGTTAAACGAGGTAGCGAAACATCTGTAAATCATCATGTCAACAGCATAGAAAACGTCAGCATTGAGGACAACTTTGTGTACGTAAGATGCAAAGAAATGCCATCCATTACCACTACAAATGTGAGAAAAAAAATCTAGATCATAATACCTTGGTATGCCTTTCCAAAGAGACAGAAATGTTTTTGCCGGCATAAGAAGGAAATCGAGGTAAGGAAAAACTCACCCCATTAATTATTTTACCACAGAAGTCTATGCAAGGGGATATCCGCCAATATTCAATTTCTAATTTGCAAATTGCTACACTGTATATGCTTAAAATTGCTATTTGTCTGCAAAAACACGTTAGTTTTAACATGTATCTAATTCACATTTCTCGTGTACATTTTAATACAAATCTCAAGTCACAATTCTCAAGTCACAAATGTTATGTTCGCTAACAATTTACAAGTTACAAATATCAAAGTCACAATTCTCAAGTCACAAATGTTATGTTCGCTAACAATTTACAAGTTACAAATCTCAAAGTCACAATTCTCAAATCACAAATCACTAATGTACAAGTTAAGAATTGGCATCATTCAGACGCTAGGTGACGCTACCACATAAATATAGCACTAAGCTAAAAAAAGAACGGAATATCATAAGTTAAAAATAGAACATAAATGATTCTTCAAGGGAGATACAATAGAAAACACTGCCAACGTTTTTTTAGCATCAAATTGAACACGTTATCTTTTGCTAAAAGTAGTTATTAATGTATATACTTAAAGTACTAAAGTAAATTTAACATATAGGTCTTTGTTTTCTTAATACATTCAGTCTAATTTAATATCGTACGTTTCCAGAAGAACATACACTCTCATTCACTTTCGGATTTGTTTGCATTAGAATTGAACTACATCAACAGGAGTACGTGATGTAGTGAGAATGCTTTCCCCAGAGCCAGGTGCCCATGTAGTTCGGTTGCTACACATCCTACCTAAAGAGCATGAGGTGTTGGATTCGACCCCCGCCCTCGGTAATGGGATTTTTCCAGCGTCTTCAGTGACGTCAGAATTAATTCATCAGAACACCATGTGCAGCAGAAACGTGCTAGGTACTGCTGGTTCTGTCCAGTTGATACCTGGCTAAAAAATAAGGAAGGTTAAAAGCTTTCTGCCCAGGTAGGCCAGGTGGTAGAGAACCTGATTACGGAGGAGGTCTTGGGTTCGAACTCAAAACTGTGTACCGTCAAAGGAATTTTGACAGCTCGGATCACTTCGGTTAAATAAGGATATATGCAGTTAAATGAAAGAGGGTGGGGCCATAGAGGTTAAAAGAAGGGGGTGAGGGCGGTTTGTACGGGCTGTCAGACCTGACAGATAAAAATATACCAACAACATTTGAATCTATTCATACAGTTTGAGGAAAAGGTAGAGACGTGTAAATATGGACCAACTTTTATATGTGCATGTCTACAGTACAAGTCACGAATGATTATAAATGCATGTGTCACGCATTTTTCTTAATGTGCCACTAACACTGAATTATCACTTGATCGTCTATAATCACAAACATAGGCCTATATATACGTAGTCATATCATGATCACCATTTAAGTCAAGAATAATATCCCTAAAATTGTATAGCACAGATTATTAATACATGTGTCTAATTTTGTCGGTAAGAAACTCACAACTTGAAAGTACACACGAACGTGGAAAAGTTCGAGCGACACATTCTATTTATAGATGGACATTTCCGAGTTAGAAGCGCCCCCTTGCGTCCTAATGTTGAACTGGAGCTATGCGGTGTACATTTTACAGTAGCCTCTAGATTAGTTACTTGTTAATTAGATTTTAGAAATGTAAAATGCAACAGTGATTTTCGCCCCGCGATTTGTAACTTGTAAATTGTATATGCGGGAAATGTGAAATTGTTCAAATGTTATGTTGAAATGTGAACATTTTCATGTGATATATAAAAGTTAGGACGTAATTAGATAGCGGTATTTAACACGCGCTGTGTTGCAATTTACAAATTGCCATTTGAAGTGACAAATCCGAGTATTGAAAGTTAGAAATAGTAATTAGAATATTGACTGATTGAAGAGCAAAATGTAGGGGCAGATTAATCATGTTTTCGGAATGGTCTATCATTGACAATGTTCTCTTAAGTGCTCATACTCTGTGATTTAGCCATTATGTCATGGACATTATTTAAAACAGATCAACAAATTTTAAACAACAATTTTCCTTATCAGTATTGTTTAAAATATAATCATTGAGAAAATATAGAATTGGCACCAGAAACAATAACAATTATACATGTTGCTATATCAATCTGAGCTTCTCGGTTGTTTCCATCGTCGGGACGACCATCGTGAATTATCCGAGGCTTTCAGATTTAGAGTAATGTATTAAGTTTATGTATCACTTGAACGTTAAGTTTAAGGTGGTAGTGCTAGCGCATTTTGATACATATTTATTTCTTAGATAATCAATCAGATTAGTAAAATCAATTGTAGGATATGTTGAAGTACGTAACTGTAAATCTCTCAATCTAACATCGCGGAACATCATATAGGAGTAAAATAACACTGTTCTTTAACATAACGTCTATATAAGTATATAAGTATGCAAGTTAGCTCAAATAAATATTCATAAATCTTAATTAAGAGGTAAAAAGTATTTTTTTTTAAATTTCCATATCTTTATCGCTAGGTCACAGTCCTATAAAATGAAATAAGTCTTTCTTTTACTAGTACCATTCATTCCTCATAATAATTAATTAATTATACATTTTTATTTCTCATGATATTATTTCTAATATCCTTTTACAAGTTTTTCCTAAAAATAGTGACTTCAATAAACAAATGTTTAAAATGAAAACTCGATGTAAACAAAGTGTTAGATGTTTTATCGCTACAGTTTTTATTCAATATATTTATTATTATTAAACTATTGATTTACTAATATTATTATTTATTTTTTCACATTATTTTATTGCATTAACCATATAAGTTATAGAGGTCTTTAAAATGTCTCCTTTATGGAAAACAATCATGTCTTATATTTTAAATTGTTTGAATGTCTTTTCAGATCTAAAATAAATGGTCTTTTGCAATAGTTTGCATCATTCAAGCTTAAAGTAAGCATCCTTTTGAAAGAAATCTGATTTATTGGGAGTAACAGATACAAGTTGAAGTTAAAATAGTAGATTTTGATACGCACATTGATTTAGATTAGATTTCCTTGTAAGGTTATGATCAAAGAATTTTCTACCTGTGATATTTCGGAGTAAAAATACTTTAGGTTAGGGCATTTTAAAGTTAATTAAACGTTTATATCACAAGTGATTTTTCGTCACTTTTTTAATTTGAGGCATATTTGCAATCTTAGACAATAATTGTACGACTGCTGTTTAAATTAAAATTATATTCTAGCACTATCAATATTTTACTACTGTAAACAAAGAAGCCCTCTGCTGTGATAAAGTAAACGACATAAAGTTAATACGCATCCGAACTCGAGACCGTGATATATTGGGAGTTATATCATGGAAACTTAAAATAGATTTCCTAATTAAATTAGGTGGATTTATTTTTCTCAAATACATGCTCTACAAAGTAAAATGTGTGTGTGTGTGGGGGGGGGGGGGGGGGGGGGTAAAATACTTTAAAGTAACTCTTAAGATTCTAACCAAATTAGGTCAAGTTATACATGTATGGACACAACTTAACTAGCTTTTATCTGATATATGCTTCACAAAATTAAAGTTTACACTTAAAGTGAAAATATTCCTTGTTAAAAAAGAAGAATGATAGCGTTATAATTGATTTAAGAAGTACTTGTATACCTGGTGTTCCATAATGTGTTTAACAACTGAAATTATTAACTGAAAGGCGGAAAATTGTCTACGTTATAATGTATAATTGTATTTTATATGTATACATATTTAAGCATGTTATTAACACAATGTCTAGATGCTTATTGTGATCTATATTTAAAGGTGGTAAGAACAACATATTGACGGTAAACAGTCGATAAAAGCTGGATTGTTTGGTGATTCTAGATCTAGATTTCACAAAATGTATGCATTTTATAATGTTCGTTAATTAAACTTATGTTATCAAATGGGTAAGAGAGAAATGATACCATAACTGATTTGAACAGTACAAAGAAAAAAACAATCGTTCGTTCTTATAACAGAAAACTTCGCTAAACAGCACAAATTTTTACTAAATGTGACATGATGTCGGCCTCTGGCAAAAATGAATCCTATGTAAAATATGAAAAGAGGAGAAATAAAAAAATAATTAAAAAATGACTAAAAATCTATCTAGTATACTTGCTTTAATGTTGAAGTGCACAGTCTAATCTCATGACTAAGGGTTTTGAATATTCAATAGCACTAATTTGCATACTTACTAAGTTCCAAGATTAGGGTTATGATAGCCTTCACCATAGGACGAGCCGAAAACCGTTTTTCCCATGTTCTGAATAAATATAAGCAGACTTTTAACATATTCGTGTACTATAATTTAATGAGGAAAATCAGACAAAAGTAATGTAAAAAGTCATACAAAATTAAAAAAATAAAAAGATTTAAACATTTATCTATTATTATTCTCAAAACCTTTAACGATACGTTTTATTTTTACACTGAATACATTAAATTACATTCTTCTAGCGTTAATACAGGTCACAAAAGTATTTGGCAAAGCAATGCAACATATTCTATTAATCATACATTTATTTACTATTTAAACAAGGGCCGTAGTATCTGCTCTTACTTGTTCTTAATCTAATCTGACAGAGTAATTGCTTTTATTTTTTTGGACAAAAACTGGATATGTTTCATAAAAATTTGGTACAACAATTAAGCCCTTTAGAATATCTTTTGAAATATGATTCCACTTTTTGTTCCGACTAACAGTTAAGCGATAGTTTCGTGTATTGTTTATTTTGTAAAATCACACACCACACAGCAGTCTTATTGTTTTCCATATTTAGGTGGGTTTTTTTCTTTGTCTTTAAGCAGTATCAGAAAAAGAACGGGCATTCGACGTCTTCGGATTTGTATACTCTCGCTTTACCTTATGTTATGTAGTTAGAAGTTGCCAACATCGGTAGTTATATACGTTTAATACGTTGAATTACTTGGCGACGCTCTGGAGCGCGACGCCCATATATTGAAAGCTCACTGAAATTTGCACATGGGGAAAGTGTGTTCTGCAGACTTCCTTAACCCTCATAACATACGCGTTCAAATTCTCTAAACGGCGTTCTTATTTATTTTTATGTATTTTTTATATTTATTTTTGTGTGCCTATAATTTGCACTAGCACAAAGATGACAGGAAACTAGCGTCTTTCGACGTTCGGACTGCATGTTAACAAAGAAAGATAATCTTTTAACAACAAAACATTCCATAGGTAAAATAGCTTTAAAATGCCTGAAATGTTCTTGGGAAAGAGGTTAATATATTGTTCAGATTTACAAAGTAGATACTGATAAGGCTGAGGACAATAAGGACTGTGATGGCAGTGAAAGAGGTTGTGGTTATAATGGTATTGCACATGATGATGGTGAGGATGAGGATAATGATAATGTTTAAAATGATGTTGGTATTGGGACTAGACTCGTGGAGTTTTCAAACAGATCTTATTCGATTGGGATGATCATTAATCAACGTTTAACACAGGAATAAAGCATTTATAATACGCTAAACGTATTCATGGTCAAAAGGTTAAAGTTGTGGACCCGAGACCGGAGGTTTCTGGGTTCAAACCTAAGACCCGACATGAGATTTTAATGCTTGCCCAGATCTTGATGTTCACGACCATTTTGCAAAGACAGAATATGTTCAGACTAATTACTATTTTCGTGACCACTTCCCTATCCCCAGCAGCAGTAAATAGCAGGTTCCATCTTTGATAAGATTGAAAACTTACTTGTCATAATAAATCATTTGATATTTTGTAGTATTTTGGTTTTATAATGAATGGCATACTATTTTTTACTCGACAGCAACTGTTATCAAGTTATATTTTTAACATCAGTTTATTCAATTATTAACCACATTATCACATAATTACGCAAAAAGCTTTGCTTTGTAAAAACATTATTTCCATCGGTATCAATGACATGCCATGTCGTTCTGTTGACTGTTTCTCTCATTTTTTGTCCTGATCTATTACACTTTAAAATGCGTGAAGTGGATTAATATTAGAAAACACCAAACTTTCTCTGTATACATAAACCAGACACAAACATGCTTACAAGCAATACAACTGATTATAAACAATAAGATACTGAGAAAGAAACAAATACTACGTGTCTGAAAAATACTACCTGAACAATAATGATTTGTGTAATGTAAGGCTGCTGCACACATGCGTATATTTTGCTGATACACTTTAGTTTTATAATTTCCATCATTTTACCATTTTTGTTTCTTCTAAGTATAGAACATATAAAAATCATATTAACTGGTGTCGGTTTTTTATATCTTGTTCTTGGTTTAAACCATTTTATGGTCTCAGCATTATACATTATGCATAGTTTCTATGGTGATTTATATTCACTGAAAACTATCAAATAAAAACCATTACTTTTCAAATAAGACTTCTTACTTGCTCCAACACCTAATAAATACTCGGAACACCTCGATCATTTCTACGAAATAGACTTCCGGTTCCGCCGATAAGTAACGAAATACGTGATAACTACAACAGCTCTTTACTAAATTCTCACTCATTGCTGCAGCGTGGACGACAGTACAGATATTTACATTCACATTTGGACAATATTTTCAATACTGAAAATAACATGCATTAATATTAATATATGCATATACCTGTATTTGTCGTTGTGTTGTAAAAATAAAGTTAATTACAAAAAAGTATGACTACAAAACATATATACTGATATGGTTTACCCAGAGGAAATCGTAATGCATCCATAATTAATATGAGCAAGTCGTTATATTTTATATTTCTTAACAGAATTTAAGTTATTTGGACGGATCCCAAACAGAAAACCTAAGAAAGCGTTTGCACAATGCTAACAGTAGAACTCATTTGCATCATCTACTCAGCAGAACAATGGATATCTGTGCAAATTCTAGTTCCAACAACTAAACTAAGAACTGTAAGTGTTTTAAAGAAAGGTTACTGAATTGAACATGGCATGAAGTGTTTGTTTATTAATACTGTTAT